>PVLD010018523.1:25347-38888 GCA_004027595.1 Dinomys branickii | reverse complement strand
TTACATATTGTTATCTTCGAAGTGTGTGTTCAGGCTAACACATACAGATATACACTATTAATCTAATTTCCTGTCTTCGATTATTGCTTAGCATTAAGTGATATAATACAATAGTAGAACCATGTTAGCCCTCCTGCACATATGTATATTCATGTATATTCCTCTATACATACATACATACATTTTTGTCTTTTTCTTTAAAAGAGAAAAGTCTTAATTTTGTTAGATCTTTGATAAAATTCAGTGTTCATCTGTGAATTTTTAAAAGCCCATATGTAGAAATAAAAGCAAATCAGAAACAGAAGGAAATTTCTTTTTTATTCATTTATTTACTTACTTATTTAAGTGGTGGAGCTTGAACTGGGGCCTCACACATGCTAAGCATGTGCTCTACCACTGAGCTACAGCCCAGCCCCCGAGAGTAATGTCTTAGCTTGACCAATTCTATTTGTTATAAAACAAATAAAAGTTGTACATGTTTTAAAAAATTCTGACAAGTAGTATTCTAAATGATGGAATAACACAAGAATACACAGGGGTGCTGACTACTCCTTCTGCTCAGCCCCATGCTAGTAACTCTGGGCATGCAAGAATGCAGGCTGCACTGAGAGGAAAGGAAGAGCTCAAGGAATTGCTCCCAGTTCTTCATGCACTTAGGGTTCAAAATTCTAATTTTAAAAAGAGCTATCATTTATAAGGATAACAAAAGCCAAGCATCCAAAAATAACTGACAAAGATGTATGCGACTTTAATGGAATAATAGTATAAAAATGTCATTTCTTTTTAAGTCGATCCATGTGATTTGTACATTTCCAATCAAAATACCATTGGAGTTTTAAATTGGACAAGTAAATTCTAAAATTCATATGAGATAATTTTTAAAAAGCTGAGATATGCTACAAGATGACATCACAGTTACAGTGACTTAAACAGTACAATATTGATTCAGACAAATCAATTAATCAACAAAACAGGGAGAACAGAAACTTATATATAGTTAGTACCTCCCACCACTGGGAGATGGGAGGACCATATACTACATTGTGTTTTGATAGTAACTATTCATATTAAAACCAGAAAAAAAGGTTGAATTATTTACCAAAAAAGTCAATTACTATGCTTTAATACTTCAAAGAGAAAAGCTGTTAGGGAAAATATAGAATATATTTACTACCTTACAAAAAGGTTTTGTCAACAAAATGCATACCCAGAAAAATAAATCACAAAGCAATTAAATTTAACTATATTACAAAGACCACCATAAAGATGGTGAAAGATCAGGTTACAAATCAAGAAAGGTTCTGCAGAAACCAAAACAATATTATCCAGAATCTGTGAATCAATTTTTTAAAAGGACCATCTTACTGAAAATGGATAAAAAATAGATTATATGTTTCACAAAGTAGAAAGCACCAAAAACAATAAAATATTTGAAAAAAAGTCTTATATTCACATAGCAGTAGAGTACAGCAGTATAAAATAATAAAGAATTCAAATGCGCATATATAGAAAATGCATAAATAGTGGCATATACATATAGTACACTACTACACACAACTACATGCAAAAATATTTATGATTCTTATAAATGTAGCACACATTTTTTAAAACTACAGAAGACAACATAGAGTATGATTTCTTTTTTGATGACATACACACAGAAAAATAAGCACACATGAAAAATTTTAAGGAAACATGAAAAATATAGTAAAGTGTCTTTAAAATGGGAAAGACTCACAAATTAGCATGATGGAGAGCATTAACCTTCATAAATAAAGGACAGGAAGGAGCATGTCCAGCCCTGGCCATAAACCAGTACTGAAATTAGGTGCTGAATCCTTTGCTTTCTGCATCACATTTTCTACATAAATTATACTTGTTCTGTTTTAAGTATCACTGTTACACAATTACATTTTAAGTACAGACCTAACAATAAAACACTCTTTTAGAATCACTTCTTCCCCCAAATAAGATTAAGATTTCTCTTATAGTCTTCAGATCTATTGTTACTACTCCTTCTAAAAGTGCGTCTGTGTGTGACAAAACAGTTCAATGCTTTAAAGTATCTCCATCCAATCCCCATCAATGTTCCACTTATCCATCAACATGCAATACAAACATGCTACGTAGACCCGCATTCTGTAGACTGTGACAACACATGAAGTCATAACTCACCTAGTGTAACCCTATGGAGCAAGCAACAACTCACTTCTTGAATTTTTTCACTGACAGGGAAAGTTTTCATGGCTTCTACAACAATATTATAGCATCTGACATTGCCACTCATGAGGACTTCAACGTTATTGCCTAAATGTAAAGAAATCATAATTATGATAAGGCAAGAATTCTCTCCTCTCAAACATGCCTACATACAGGAATCTTATAGAGATTGCTAAAATACAGCAGCATGATGTCTGCATTTCCAAACTGAAACATGTTCTATCAAATAACCATGAAAATACTGCACTATCCATTGCTAATAGGACTCATCTTTGGCATTAAGGAAAAATTTCTTTAATCTTGTTTCTTGGCTTAAAATTCTAAGATAAAGAAGAAAATCTGGCTATTTGTAAGTCTAAAAATGGCCATGTCTTTTAAAAATATAAATAACTATAAAGAATTTTTTAGAAAACAGATTTGAAGGTCTGTTTCCTAAGAGGCCACTGTATGATGGCTTTGGCCCTGGTTCTTCTCTTCACACCACAGGGAAAATCACATAATAGAACTGCTAAAATCAGCTAAGATCTATTTCCTCCATCCCCAAAAAGCATCCTGTGTAGGAGGCAGGAAAACTGAGCTTCCTGAAGGTCTGGATACATGCAGCAGGCACCAGGGAGGGAGAATGGAATTACAGCATTAAATACAGGACTGAGGGACAAATGTAACTGAGCTGGAACAGAAAGAACGCATCCCCTGCAACAACTCGGTGAAGAGCGAGCTGTGAACCTACATGGAGAAATCATGTCCCTGAGAAAGAAAAACTTGGTCTGCAAAACATTTGCCTTTCCTTCTTTTATCTCTAACATAGCTGAAATAAACCTCTGTCCAAAAAATATACTTTAATGTTTAAATTGTATTTTACAACACAAATTAAAAAAAAAAAAACAACGAAAGGAGACAGTCTCTTAAAACAATCATCTGCTTTGCCGCAGAAGTGAGGCGTGTTTGTGCTAAGATTGAAAGGCGAGTCTTCAGTTCAGAACCAGTGTTTGAAACTCTGGATTTCTTCATCTTTAACTGCAGCTTTCTTTGACCGCTATATTATGAACCAACACATTTTAACTGAAGTTATGTCTGATACGGGTGGAAAACAATGAATTCCAAAAGCAGCTGGCCCCAAATAAGTAAATAGTGAATAAACACAAACCAGGAAAAGTACGACCATGAATATACTCAGAAGAGTATATTCAAAAGAATAGACACAGAAATAAGGTCACTATTGTTATTCAGCCTCATCACATTCAAGTGTTTAATTTCCTGTGGATAAGAAAACCTCACAATTTTACAAACACGACAGAGACATCCTTTCACAAGGGCATTTGGTTATGAGCCTGCTGCAGTGAAGCCCGGAATGTTCAGACTGCTGCAATGATTCCCATATCTGAAACTAAATAAACATAAGCACATGCCACGCATATAAGCATATTGAGTCCTAGGGCTGTGGGTGATGTTAGAACACATGGTCTATCCCTGGTACATGTTTCCTGTTATTTCACTCACTTCATCCTTAAAGCAACTTAACATGTATGAGGGTGAAAGTGTTACTGGTCAAATGCATATGTACATCCTGTACAAATCCACACGCAGAATACATGAAATATGAAACACTGTTGTGCACTCAAGAAACAGAATGTGAAGCATGTTTAGTGCATTAGCAATAACTGGTAGGTAGCGTACTGTGAAAACTAATTTTTTCTGATTTGTACTTTTCAGTGAGAAAAAAATGGCTACATTTCAAAGTATCGCTAAAATGCTCGCCAAGAATCACACCGCAGATTATACTCTTCCCTGACACTTTCCAGGCTTTTCCTGACCTCACTGCTTCCTTAGCCTCAGACTCTGACGCCTACCAAGCCCTCCTGCCACCAGCGTCAGTGAAACTGACGCAGACACTCAGGATGTGCAGGCATAGATACACACAGGTGTGCACAAGTGTCTGCTCTTAAGCCCACGGCTTGCTAAGCTACTTTTGTTCTTGTGAATGCGCTCGGCTCACTCTTGCTCCAGCAGCTTTGCACTTGCAATGGACACACTGAGGGCATTTCTGTTCTGTCTCACGCATCTGCACACACAACGCTCTCCCGTCACTCAGGTCTCTGCCAGAGGATCTCGCCCCCTCTCCATTCTCCTAACTCCAGGCCTGTTGGGCATCACTGCCTTCCATGCATCACAATCCCTTAGGTATTGACCTGCACCCCCCACTGTGCCAAGAACTCTAAAAACTCTCATATTTTCCACTCTTGATTCCCCAGTAGCGAGCCCACAGCCAGCTGTAATACTGTCTCAATAAATATAAATTAATTAGATTAACGAATGAATTTAGCATCTGCAAGTCTCTAAAAAACTGTTTTCAACACATGCTCAGAAAGGAGCTATATTGTGACTTTTCCCATGCAGAAAGAGATCACATACACGGCCCACTTACAGGGAATCGCTAGGGAATGCAAACAGTGCAGGACATGAAGCACCACTTCCTCTTCGTCTCTGAAAGTGTGCAATGCTCTCAGCAATATCATATAATCTTTGTTCTCAACAAATTCGGTCAGTTGCTCCTCAGAAACTAAAAAATGAAAGAAAAGGCATCGTGTAAATTTGAAAAATGATGTCAATCTTATTCAAAAGTAGACTCATGATAGTTGTATGAGACAAGCAAATGCAATACACTCAAATAAAATCATGTTTCTGTCAAAAGCCCTTCCTAAGAATTTTATACTGGGAAAACAAACTATTGGTTTGAAAACAATTCTGTTTTTGCCTTATATGAACTGTATTATATTTTGACATGCAAAGGTGCCAGTTACCAAACATTCTCAGAAAAACATAATTATTTACCAGAGAAAACTAGCCAGTGCCAGTATACAGGCCTACTGGCAATGAAAATTTCATAATACTTAAAAGAAAGGGGCCAGCGATAGACTTGCAGGGCAGCACAGCTGAATGTGTCACCTTAAAAGTCGTGAACTTTAGCAAATGACAAGTAATTAGATTTGCAATGCTGCATTGATGGATTTCTAGCAGAGGTTTAAAAAAGTCATCATTTATTTTCATAATTAAAGCTTTTTGATCAAATCAGTGAGTTCTATTTGGAATTTATTTCATTACATGACAACCTCAAAAATATGTATAAAAAGCCTGGTTTACTTAGCTTGAAAATTGTGCCAACATAAATGTTAGAAAATGCAGCATTTTTTGTGATCAAGATTAATTTTATAAATTTTATACTAATGTCTCCATATAATGTAATGTGAAACTGGTTAGATTGTTTTAATTAATGAGAGAAACTATGAAACTGTTTCATAGTATAGTTTCCACAGCATATTTTCAATTGTTGAATATTAATTTTATTAAATAACATTTTAAAAATTTATTAGTAGTGAGTCTCCCAGAAAAACCAAAAAATTTTCTTCTCTACATTTATAATCTAATACTATCCATACCTCTACATTGATAATCTTTCTATTAAGTTTTTGGAGCGTTTTTTGTTGTTATTGCTGTTACTAAGGATTAAATCTATGACTTTCACCTTCAGCTGTGAAGCTGAGCTACAGCCCAGCTTTTTAAAATGTTTTTGAAACGAGATCTCCCTACATTGCTGAGTTGCTTGGGCTGGGCTCAAACTTGTGACCCTCTTGCTACAGGCCCCCAGAGTGCCAGGACTGCAGGCATGTAGCTCCACACCTGGACTAAGGTTCTTCTTTGTACCCTGCCCTGGTCCATCTCCATAGGTCCTGGATGGGCACCAGATGGCTAATGAGAGTAGTGATTGCCCTTCTTCATGGATAAGAATGTGCCCTTCAACTGCAGCACTTAAGATTACAGGCCCTTCAAGACAACAGACCTCAAACTTTATTCTGCCCAATTCTTATCAAATGTTCAGTTGTAAGATACAACATTTCCAGAAAATAGTCTTAGAAGACATGAAGTTCTTTCATTCCTTGCTCACAGTGAAGGAGCTTCTGTACTAAGCACCTTCACTGCAGGGCTGGGCACCAAGCACATGATGTTCTGACTATTCAGAGTCACTTTCACCAAAATACACTGGCACTCCTTACGGAATGTGTGTACTCATCGGGGAACCCCTGGGAGGACTTTCTCAGGTCTCCCACAAGTCAGACTGCTTTTCCTGAGTTTACTTTTATCTCAGAAAGCTCTGTAACAATGTTTATCTGTTTTCAAAGAGCCAGGTTTCTGGCCCACCCCCTTGCAAATATACAGAAGCTTCACCTAGCTTTCTTATTTCCCTTTATCGGCTTCCCATCCATTTTTCTCGGATGCAAATTCCTTCTGCAATCATGCAGGGTATTAAACCGTACCTGGTGCTCTCTCCCCTTTCTGGAGCTGCCGGAAATTAGAGTGGTAAATTGACAACGGAGTTTGCGTAAGCCATTCCCATCCAGAGCTCCAGCCCGCTTTTCCTCATAGTGATGAAACGCGACTCCCAAAACCAGTACTGTAACTAGCCACATGCCCGCAGGCAAACTGCTCACCTCTCTGACTCATTTCTTCCTCCAGCCAGTTGGAGGACTGAACACAGATTCCAACCAACTCTACAATAACATAGTAATCACTGTTATCAATCTTAGCACGATGGTGTAACATACATATAAGTCTTTTTCCTAAAGGAAACTTTGTAAGCCTCCTGGATGTTCATACAGAGCCTTAGCATTTCTCAAAATCTCCAGCGATGTCTCAATAGCATAAACCCACGCTTAACCCATGCTTGGCTTCACAGTTTTATTTTTTCTTCCTTAACACCCACATAATCTGGTTTGCAAAGTGAATCTTATGCCTTGCAAAGCAATGGCAGAAATGCTACTGCAATTGCATGGTTTATAACCTATGAATGAAATTCACTCCATAGGAACCAGCAAGATTTCTGAACTCATCCCATTACTCAACCTTGACACACAACTCTCACTTACTAACAAATAGTATGATTTTAGATACATTTTCCTTATCACAATTATATCCCACATTTCTCATTACTATATATTTATCAAAATAAAAATTTGACAGATTTTTAGTACCACTTTCAAACAGCACATGTAAAGTTTTGCATCCCAGTTTCTGGACTTCGTCATTGCTTGAAAATGTGTTCATGGCATCAAAAATTAACAAGAAAATATCACGTTCTTCATCCAATATCAGCAATGTGAATTTTCCTATTACGAAGAGAAGAAAATGTCCTCAGTAAATAGCTGCTGTAACAGGTGGAGCATTAATTTTTACATAATGACTACACATGATTTGTGAGCTTTTATTTTTGATAGGCCACTAAATTTTCCAAATGCTAATCCTGTCAAACTCTAGGGTCCTTCTAAGTGAGGAAATGCCCCAATTCAGTTTATTATCATTTTGATTCCCAGGAAACACATATAACTTATGCTTTTTGCCCTAAACTCCTGAAACAAATCCCTACCTGTATTTTAAACAATACCCACTGTATCTGATTCCCAAACCTAGATGACCATCTCTGTATTCATGGGTAACACCATCATCCAAGAGATTTTCAGAAAGAAACCACCAAGTTATCTTCCTTCTTCCCTGGCCTCCCTCTCTCTTCTGTTCTCCACTTAACCAACAAATCAACTCATTACCAAGTTGTTACGGTTTGTGTCTGGATGTCCCCCAAAGCCTCATGCAGTCATGGGGTGGGCTTTTAGAGTTTATGACTGATCCATGATCCAATGCTGGGATTATGGGTGTGAGCGCTACATGTGCCCTGGGGCAGGTAGTTTGCACATAAAGTAAGGGAGGGAAAGAGGCTGCCTGCCACCACTCCTCCTCCATTTTGCTCTGGTTTTTGCTGTTTTCTGCCCATAAATGTTTGCCCTGTGCCATGTGCCACTGGAGCGGCACAGCCAAGTATGGACTGAAACCTCCACAAACTGTGAGCTAAATAAACCTTTCCTACTTTAATTTGGGGCATCAGGTATTTTGTCTCAGCAATAAGAGAAAAGTAACCAAGACACAAGTCCTTCAGGAGTTACCTAAGTACCTCAAACACACTTTTTCTAACAAGGTCCTTCCATGCCTATAATGTTCAGGACCCTAACATATCTCACCTACAATGCAGACAACTGCCTTAATTTCTCTGCTTCAGACGAATCTCTACCTGGCCAGTTTATTCTCCACATTCTACTTCCTAAGTATAAATGTGATACTATATTCCCTTTGCTGCCATCTCCTGAGGCCCTCTCCTTAGTGTGCTAAACACAATCCACAAACTGACCACGTGGATCTCATCAACCACACATCCTTCCGCACTGGCTTCAATTCCAAACAGTAAATTCCTCGCTCACCACCTGTAATGGTTGACACATTGTACCAACTGGAGAACCCAGCCAGTTAGAAACTTAATAAGGGACCCAGCAGGGGGCCAGGGTCCTCACTTAATAAACGGGAGCTTGTGGGAGAGGAGGATATGAAGATAGCCTGGGCAGATAACCTGCGTACAATATAAGGGAGGAAAAGAGGCTCATTCTCCTCCCTTTCTGCTGTTGCTGTCTGCTGCTGCCTTGAACTGTTGCCCCTGTGCCGTGCCACTCTGCCATGGAGCCAGCTGCTTATGGGCTGAAACCTCCACAGACTCTAAAATAGACCTTTCCTTTTTTCATTTTGGCTGTCAGGTATTTTGTCCCAGCAACAAGAAAACTGTAGGACACCGCCAAACTTTTTTAAACACTCCTTTCCACGTGACCTTTTCTTTACCTAACAAACTCCAGCCATAATTTGAGGAACAATGCCTATTCTATCCACCAAAACGGAAGTGCTGGAGTAGGAGTGGGGGCCATAAGCACTCTTAGGGCACTACTGCGGCAGTCACAGGTTGAAGCATCCCACAATCACAGCCACATCCTGTGAGGTGTGTGCAACCCATTTCAGCAATCAGAAGACTGAGGCACTGAAAGGTGAGCTTTGCTAACAGCTAATCAGAGGCAGAGCTGGACTAAAATGCAGGCAGGTCATGTCCTACATGCCTTCTCTATGGTGATGGTCTTCCTATCTCTATTGTAGTACTTTTCTTGTTAGATTTCAAGTATTACTCCTCTAAATGCTTCAGTCCACCTAGGAGCCTGTGCTGTCCACTAATCACGTGTCCAGACTCAGATTTAACTTCATTAAAATTAAATAGACTTAAATGAAGGTTCTCATATTTGAAAAGTGAAATACACCCATAAAGTATGGTATTGGATGAGCCAGATACAGAACATTTTTATGACTGCGAAAAGTTACCCTGAGCAGCAGAACCAGTACTGTAACGAACCATGTGCCTGCAGGCACACGGCTCACCGCCCTGACTCATTTCCTCAACAAGCCGGGTGGAACTGGGAGATGGCACGAATTTTGCCTCATCTGTCTTAGAATTCTCCAACACCCAGGATAGCAGTAAAGGCCCAATAACTACTAAATCAATGTTTAATAGCCGAACAATAATGACAATTCACAAATTTGCCTCTTGAAAACCCTTGTAAAACTTTCCTAATGGCTCAAACTTCGGAATGTAATGAGGAAAGGGATTAACTCATATTTTCAAAACACATGTCACATCGCCTGGCCGTCTGCATGTTTGGGACTTTCATACATTCCAGTGGTGTGAGACGTTTCTCGGGTTCATAGATCTTTATCTTCCTGCCCCAAACAAAGAATGAAGACAAAGGGGAGGGAGGAGAGGGGGCCCCAAGCATAAGGATTTAACATAAATCACAGTGAAAATGGTTACTAGATAATGTTGCTTTAGTACAAGGCTGCGGTGAAACGGCAGGTATCGTCCTGCTCTTCTCTCAGAGCCTTATCTTCACCCTCTCTCACCCCTCTCTCCTAACAGTCTTCCTTAGCAGAGCCAGTAGGACATCAGCCTCCCTGCCACACGCCCAGCCTCTCCTGGGGCCTCCCAGGCCTCTGCAACTCTGCCTTCAAAGTTCTCTGGACTGAAAACCCCATCCCTTGCACAGAGGCAGACTCCTCCCAGTGCTTCCCAGTGAGGTCCCAAGGAGCAGTTTCTTCTCAGGACCTCTGAGACCTCAAGAGGCCACCTTAAGGATGGCCACAGCCTGTGCCCCCAGCAGCACTGTTTATTGAGGTCCTCTGTCCTCCAGGAAGAAGTTCCCCTGGGCAAAGAAGCTGCTGCAATGAGACCGTGGCCCTACCCGTCAGCAGCTAAAGTAACTCCTCTCTGCATCAGTGTTTCTCCTCTAAAAATCTGAAATTAAAATGCACATCTCAAAGGGGGGATGGAGGGCTAGGCATTAAAAAGCAGGGGAAGCTTTTAACTTGTGAATTCTGACATCTAGCAAGCAGTCAGGAAGTAGCGCTATCCACTTTTTGAAATATGGCTATTATAGCGTACCCTAGAACATGTGTCACAGAAAACTTACAAAAGATATACATGGAGGAAGGCACAGGGACAGCAAGAGCATGGCTGGCCACCAAGCTAGAGGGGAAGGACACATGGGACCATGTTTTGGGAGGAAAGCTGGGGCTAGGAATAAAGATTTAGGAGTGATATATAAAGTAATATATAAAACCAAGATATGGGTCCAGTGTGGTGGCACACACCTGCAATTCTCAGCACTCGGGAGGCAGAGGCAGGAGGATCACCATGAGTTCAAGGCCAACCTGAGCTATCTAGTGACTTCAAGGCCAGCATGAACTATACAGTGAGACCCTGTCTCAAGAAAATAATAATAATAAAATACAACCAAGATATTGAATAAGAATTTCGAGAGATAACATGTAGAGAAAAGAGATGAGATAAGATAGAAACAAAAATAATTTGTAACTCACTGATATTTAGCTTGTATTATGCTATGATTCCAATAAAATTAAAATACATTTAATAAATTTTAAATATTTTTAATTGAGTCAGCATTAAAAACATGTAAGTGTATTACCTGAGGTTAGGAGGAGATCTAAGGCCTTCAGTCCAACTGTTGACAGGTTTACATTGGCATGATGAACCGTTAGCATTTTAAGAATCAGTCTGCAGTTAGAGTCAGAAATAAGAATAAAAGGTTATACTCAAGGCTTTACAATACCTAAAATGATACTTAGACACTACTTTGCACTTGCTTATACCTTTATTATTTTCATTGTATTTGTTTCCGTACAGAGAAGTTCATGTGTTTTCATCTTCCTAAAAACCTGAATGTGGCTTATACAGACTGATGGGCTGGCTGGGGGTGTGGCTCAGTGGTAGAGCACTTGAGTTTGGGGGGCCTTGGGTTCAATCCCCAGCACCAAAGAGAGGAGGGACAGAGGGAGGGAGGGAGTGACAGAGACAGAGAAACAGAATATTAGTTGCTTTGATTATAGCAAATATTTCACATGTATATTGTCATCAATTTGTACACCATATATACATACATACACACACATAGACACATATATACATACACACTATTTTTAATTGTCAACTGTATTTCAATAAAGTGGGGAAGAAAACAATAAGAAGAAACTTAGGTTAGGGGTGTAGCTCAGGGTTAAAATGCTTGTCTCATATATGTAAGATCCTCATATATATAAGACCCATTGGTACAATCCCCACCAATGGAAAAAGAAAATGAAGAAACATACTTAAAAAAAAAAAAACTTGAGTCAGAATTATTTTGAGTCTCAATAGGAAAGTTATAAATACTGCTTATTTTCTTCTAAATATTCCTGTTCAGTTACTATTTTGACCCAACTAATATACAAAGCATCACGCAGAGTTAACATAGATTAAGTTCACTGTTGGATGTGATGCGCGCTTACAAATTATACATATGCATGTTGAAATATTAACATATAGAAAGATCCAATAAGGATGTTAGTTTGTGCAAATAAATTTAAACATTTGAGTTATTGGTTTTCACTATTTTGTAAGAGAAAATAATATTTTACATTAGATAAAGAAACAAGCACATGATAGCATTTGATCAGTTAAAACTCCTGAAACTTGCATCCCCGTTTTATCAGCCCCAAAATGTAATCTTTAGTATTTGCTGCCCAGTGATGTTTGACTTTACATTGTTGGGAGATGGTAGCACTGGTGATACCCATAGCTTTGTCTACACTCAAGAAATTTGTTATAGACCTGTGGTTGGCAAGGAGAGAAACAGAGATCCCTTCCCTTTATCTCCTGTCAGTGGTGAGAATGCACACCATTCTCCACACCGCCGCCAGGAAGAAACTTTTTAGTACTGTAAACCTTGAGAGGGAAAAGGGCCTTGAGCACAGGGAAATACCTTCCCCAGTAAATGTCTGCTGGGCCTGCTGCCATGGAGACAGCCCTGAATCTGCTCTGTTCCCAACTCAGTTGCCTCTGGCTCAGAGTAGCATAGTAAAGAATTAATGGATGGAACACAAACAAATGAACGGACAAGTGAGGGAATGGAGAATATTTCCTGTAGAAATATTTGTTATTAACGTAAACATCCAGATTGTACTGGACTATGACTCAAATGAATGTTCCAGCACTCCACAAAGTTACACATTGACTAATCTTTCAGCATCTTGTAAATTTTCAAACAAACCAAAAGACACGTGAGGTTACCCTTACTGATTACAGACATGCTGTATCTAGGGCAATTCCTAACTAAATGTTGGAATAGCTCTCAGAATTTCAGAGATATGTATAAAGATGGGAACATAGATTAATTATAACTATGCTTTTTTCAAAATATAACCTTGTAACAGTAGAAACTATAGAACAGCAACACATATATCAAAACTGGAAACAGGTACGAGCACTAAGCACTGAGGTGTAGTTTTAGAGAGCAAACCAAAATTACTGATGCCAAAATGGCTCTAATCACATCTTAATGTTTATGTATGAAATATACTCATCTATGAAAAATACATAGCTTGGTTTTTTTCTAAATCTGCAGCCATCATGATACTTATAACACAAAGTAAAATTTAGGTTGGCATCAATTGTATTTTTCTCAAGCAATAAACCACTAGAAGCAAACTGTACTCAAATCTGCATTCTCTGTAGTAAAGAAAAATGGTATTAGGTACTGAGAAAATTTAAAGTTAATAGCAGGAGATACTTCTTAAATGTGAAAGGATTAAGTTACAAAAAGAAATTCCCTTGAAACACATTTTTTTTCCTCAGAAAACCCTCTCAACTAATTATGAACAAATTCCCTACTATCTTATCTATAATTTGGTATTTCCTTTAATGTTTTTGTGTTAACTAATGTGAAGATAACTATGTAATACAACATCTAGTTCTAATTCCCTACTATATTCTGTATAACTTTGTATTTTCTGTATTGTTTATGGCTTTTCTGGTTCATATGTCTCCATTCTTTTGTCTTTAAAATAAAATTAAAAAA
>PVLD010018523.1:0-25247 GCA_004027595.1 Dinomys branickii | reverse complement strand
AGTTGTCTCATGCAAACAGCCATTATGCTGCAAATTGCGAAAAACCATAGCCAGCAAAATAGCTGCAAAGCTTTGGCTACAGATGTGCCAAAAGGTACTTTTACTTTTTTTTCTTCTTTTTGAAAGCCATAGTTTAATCTCACTAAATATATATGTATGAATATACATAAATATATATATATTAAAGATGGTAAAGCATAAACTTTTAAATTACAACTTATAGAATTAAATTTACAGTTCTTACATGTCAAGAACTAGTAATTTATATTGGTTCTACTATTGAAAAGCAAAAAAAAAAAAAAAAATTAAAACTTAAAAGAACCCTTCTTGGTTTGAATCCTTAAACAGTCATCAAAAACCTACAAATTAACCAATTATATAATTTTAGGGTTATATTAGTAACATAATATCACCTGAGATTTTACTACCAATGGTAGTTTTCCAATTCAGACTTCTGAGTTTAAAGCTCCCTAAAAATGCAGACTACTGATCCAAGGGAAAACAATATCTGTGTTTGGAAAGAATTTACCTGGGTTGGAAATAGAATATACAAAGGGAAAGACCATCACATACGTAGATAAATATTCAGTATAGTTTGTTTTTACTCGTCCTCCATACTCACCGGTGTACACCGAGGACTTCCCAATCATTTCCGATATCCTGGGGGCCCATTAAGCTTTGCACTGTACCTGGACAGACCTCTATTAATTTGCATAGAAGTGACCAACCCACCTAAAAGCAAGAAAGGCAGATATTCATATTTTAAAGGATGTTATTGGAACCTATTCATTCAAACATGATCACTTCCTTCTTAGAATATAATTTGAAATCATTGTTTTAAAATAGCAATGCCCTAACATACTTAGAAACAGAAACAAACAATATTCTTAGAATCCATATTGATCTAAAAACATAACAGAAGAGCATACAAAACATAACATTTTTAATTGATAAAGAAAATATATATACCTATTATCTAAATAAAACTAATCTACAAAAATTGTTTCAGAGGCCAAACTAAAATTATTAACTGCAAGAAAAGCTATACCCCCATCGTAGTACTTTTTAAACACACATCTACCAGCATGTCTTCCAAGTATTTACTATTTTAATGATAGGGAAAAACATGTGACCTGCAATGGAGACTTAGGGAAAGATGGAGATTTTAGTGGCAATGTGTAAATTATCAGAAATGACTGCTCCTTGAATTATGGGGCTAGACCAACACTGGCAAAAAAAAAATGACACTGTACTCTGACTGAATCTACTCTGTTACAGGAAGAAAGGGATGAAATATAATATAGACAGGAAGTAGAGTTCCCCAGGGACCAAGGCCCTTCACATTTCTCTACAGTGTCTAATTTTGAACCACTGAGGTCTAGAAATTACAAATGTCCTTAGGTTCTTTCACATTTCCAAGTGAAAATAGACTTACTGGTAGATTGCAAATATAACTTCATTCAGTCCATTTGCACAGGATGCCAACTTGAAAAAGAGGTTCTTTACTCTGAAAGAAAATAAACTAAGGCCCTGACTCGAAACCAGAGATTAAATTCAACCCACTCTCTCTACTTTATAAACTATATATAAATTTAAAGTATCTTCAGTTCTTTATATCAGAGGACCATATCTGAGATGGTCAGAAAAGAAACAAACAAAAAAAAAAAATCAGAAAATGCTTATCAGTGTAGCCTCTATGAGTAACGAAAAGGTGCCTAAGTATGCTGTGTGGTAAATACCAAGGTAACACAAATCCTAAATGCAAGATGTGCCAGGAGTTACACATTGAAAGATTCAACATGGGAGAGGAAGGATTTGACTCAGATCGCAGAAGAACCTTCTAAAACTGATCCGTTGTGAAGAAAGGGCTAACTGGTCAAAAAAAAAAGTGTGCCATGAGGAAGGAAACCGCTGATGGGTAAGATGCGGAGCATATTACAAAAAAGGAACAGTATGTAAGTGGAGTTGAACGATGCAGAGCTGAATGGCAGAGCAATGAATTCCTGTGCGTTCAGCAAGAGATAAACAAGAAGGATCAAACAAGGACTTCATTGACGGCATTTCCTTACAATATTATTTATAATGGGCTATTTTTCCAATTAAGGGTTATTTTTCAAATTCAGCATGAACTGCTTTACTTTCTCACTACTTTCTTTTGTACAAGTCCAAATTAGCTTAAAAGGCAGCAATTTCTAACAGCTATTTTTACATATATTTAAGTAGGGCATCCTCCCCCATAAAAGATGTCATAGAAACCAGCTATTTTTGAGCTTTCATAAAATACATTGAGACTCTCCCCCACACCCACTGTATTTAAGAAAATAACATTCTGAAGAGCTTTTGGGGGTGGAAAAAAAAATCACATAGGATACTAAACCCATGTCTGTACCTGTAGAGCTGACTCGAGAAAATCTCTATTGCTTGGGTTTGTAAAGCGGCAGCACCAATGATTGCTCTGCAAAAAGACTCAAGCAACTGAGCCTGCAGCCACCCTGAGGAGTTTCTGTGATGAAATGGAACTGAAGCAGCACAGCACAGGTCACAATTGTTCCATTCATCTACTCAATTGAAAACTCATCTTTCAAAGCTCTTTCTTCAGCCTGCACAGTGCATGTATAATTGGCAGCTTTATTATAATTTTTCTATAAACTCAAGCATCTCATGCACATGAGACAGTCAAGGGACCCAAGCAGATGCAGCCACCTTCAGTTATTCTGCTATCCTTCAAAGGCTGAAGCTGTGTGGGTAAAACTAAAACTGAGGGGGACAGAAAATGATTGGCGGGAAACAAAAGGTAAACAGCAGCTAGCCTAACAATTCTCTGTCATTTACTAAGAGGCATTAAGAAAATATAAGAATATTTTGAAAAAAACTGAGACTTCGGAACTATCATGTTTGACAACTTCTGGGGACAAACCTTAATACTTATTTCTTAAAAGTAATTTACCTTAACTCCTTATATTCATCAAGTATTTTTAACTGGGTGCTTCCAGCTAATTGAACATATGAGCCATTAAAGAAGAACCACAGTAATTACTATATGCACTGAAGAAATGTAAAGGAAAACATCACTTTCAAGTCGACTTTGAAACTATCAGTAGAAAGAGATCCTTTTCTACATCCCACTGGTAAGACCGAAGATAATTAAAATTGCCAGCATAACCATAGCATTTCTATCAAACCACTGTACTTTTTACACTCATATGTAAAAAGCTTATGAATTCAGCAGCTACGGTCTGTATGATGCAAAGGCATTTTGAAGGTGTCAGAAGACTTGAGTCCTGGCTGTTACAAGCTCTCTGAGCCTCAAAAAAACCCAAAAAACAAAAAAACACCTAGTGCGCCACTATCTGGGTAAAATATCTCGTAAGACTTCTGAGAGGGAAATGGGATTCCAGTGAGAATCAAATGGTATAGACACATACAATTTACAGATATGCACACATATGATGCTGAAATTAATACATTCATTTCATTAAATTACCAAGCACACAGATACTTTCTTATTTTCTGGCATACTTTGATCTGCTCTGAGCAAGGACATTTATAACTACTCCAGACAAATTCAGTGCCTAGGCTTGAAAAGTTTCTAAAATCGAAGAATTATGGGAGAGGGCCCATAGCTCAGTAGCAGAATGCCTGCTGAGCAGGTGCCAGGCCCAGCGGTCAACGCCCAGCACTGAAGATGTTAACAGTGAATATGCTCCAGGCTTCCCTTGGGTTCTCCAGTCTGGCACCGTGTCCTTTGGATCCTGTAGACCACTGCTTATCCAGGCCCAACTGTCCTGACCAGCACCAAGACAGCTGGCCCACTGTGTCAAGGGCACAGCCTCACAACGGAGACACTTTGGAACACAAAGCAGAGGGTGAGGAAGGAGGATGTGGGTGGAAAGTGATTCCGACTCAGTGGGCAACATTCTGACTGAGTGCTAAAAAGAGCAGTGTTTTTGTTATTCCTCTCTCTTCTCTTGATTTTGTTTGTAAGCAGCCTGAAAGTCTACAGTCGAATGAGAAATATTTCACTGTTGAAGAAAAAGAAACGCATTTATTCCACATATAAAAATCCTGGGGCTCAGTGTAATAAGTGCCTGCTTGGCAAGCACAAGGTTCTGAGTTCAAGCCCCAGTACCGCAAAAAAAAAAAAAATCCTGACCTAGGTTTTTTATCAAGGAAGCAACATAACATTCACCAACACTAGATAAAGCCAGAGACAGAGATACCATAAAAATATAAAGAGATGGGCTGCAGCTTAGAGATTGGGATAATTCTTGCCTCTGTCTAGCCTCTTGAATATTAAGAAACATGGGCTTAAAAAAAAAAAAGAAAACGCCATGAATCTTCTGACGGCACCCCCAATCCCATTCTCTCCCTGGAGTGATAAAACTGATTTCAGTTCCCCAAATCTCAAAGTGTTCTGAAGGAAGTTATCACCTTAGGCGGAAATTTTGCCTTGACTTTAAATCATCCCTAATTATCGTCTTGGGGCTCCTTTTTTAATATAACCACGGCACTAAACGTATTTCTGGATTTCCTTTCCATTCCCAATTTTATATCCATATGACACAGTGGCAAAGTAAACATTTAAACCCAGGGAGAATGGTAAAACATCACTCTTTTTAGATTATATTACAAGGTATAATACAACTGCACAAGATTAGAATCTGTCTTCAAACAACAAAGCTGAAATCCAGGAGAGGTTGCCAGTTACTTAATTGTGTTGTATTACTGCTAATCGGTCCCCTTCCCCAAACGGTTCACAATCGTGTGCTATCTAGGCCGCGCTGCACATTGGGAGGATTCTTAGAATAGCTGGCTCCAAACACTAATGAACTCATCCTGCCAATAACAGAACCAAATCTCAACCTATTTTTCTTCTGCTGCCCGCACTATCCACATTCTCAGTCAGTTTGATCAAATGACTTCTAAAGACCAGGCACCGCGTCGTGCGCCCTTTTACCCCGTGAACCCTGCTTCATGATGGGAGAAGCTTTCCATCCTAAAACCACACTCAGCGGATGGTCAAACCGAATCTCAAGAAAATACCCAGCACCTCTGAGCGTATCTGCAGGGACAGCTTGTCTTCCCTCGCAAACAGAAGGGGAAAGGCGTTCGGGCAAACAGCTCCTTTACCTGCTGCACACTCGCCACCCTCAGATAGGAGTCCAAGACGATCAACAGAGGCACGTGGAAATTTTTGCCTTGAAACAACTTGGAGGCTGGAAAACAAGGGGGTGGGGTGGAGGAAAGCAGCCAAGTCACCATCCCCGGCACCCGCTTTTCAGTGCGAGAAGCTAAGGAGGTGAGCGCAGGGCTTTCTGCAGCTCCCAGCACCTCCTGGGCCCCACGGGGAGCGCGGGCAGCGGCGGCTGTGCGCGGCCGGTCCCGCAGCCCCGCGCGGGCAGGAAGTTTGCCGGAGTGCGGGGCGCGTTGGGGACCCCGGCCCCCCGCATTACCGTGCTCGGAGTACGTGAACACCAGCATGTCCTCCAGGATCTGCACCAGCGTGTCTATCTGCTTTCCCTCCTGGACGTTGTTCAGTCTGACGAGCAACTTCTTCAGAGTTTCCTCGTCCTCGTCCCCGCACCCCTGACGCCTGCCACTGGCCATGGTGGCCGCGGCGGGGAGCAGACGCGCAGCCGGCGCCGCCGGCCCGGCATCCGCGCCCCGAGCCCGCCCTCTCCGCGCCGCGTCCCGCGCAGGCCCGGCCCGCCGCGCTCGGCGCCTGCACTGGGCCGGGGCGCACGGCGACCGCGCCCGGACGGTGACCGCGCCCGCGCCCCGGCCGGCGCCTCCCCTCGAGCGGGCGCAGGACGCAGCCGCGCCCGGGACCGCGCCGCAGCGGCGCGGAGAGAAGCCTGGAAGCTCACAAAGGAAAAGCGAAAGCAGCCTGTCCCCAGACCTGAGACTGGAGAGCCGGGCGCTGGGAAGCAGAGCGCGCCGCCCCGCTGCCCCTCGCAGGAAATCCTGCGGAGAGTTCCCCCTACAGGGAGACGAGCGCTCGCCCCCAAAGCTCGCGGAGTGCCCAGCTACTTTCCTTTCAGTCAGTGCGATGGCTTTTGGAGAGGGAGAAAGATTAGTTATCTGACGCTACAGTGGCCAAAAGCCTAGTTTGTCCTAGGCAGTATCCTAAGGGTTAGGACTCACCAAGAAGTAGTGGGTTCTTGGTACTCTTAGAACTAAGAGAAAGAAAGGGTTGAAGAAACGGGGAAGAAGCAGACCTAAGCACAGTCCTCTTGTGTTCAAAATTTCTTGTGTGAATGTCTAGGCCTCCAAAGTTAAAAAGGATGGAGCTGGGCCTTTTACGGAGGGATGTAACCCCCTGGTAGAGCACTAGTGTAACACCGTGGCCTTCGAAAGGGCCTTAGTGAGATTCCTTGCATGGCCAAATAACAATAAATAATTTCAAAGTACCAAAAGGATGTGCTTCTAAGGAAGAGAAACTTCAGAAAGAACCCTGTGGACAAGGCTTAGGGAGAGACGATGTATTGATTTCAGATATCTGTCCTCAAAATCATCTACAGTGGACAAGGTTAAACTGGAATTTAGAGTCGGGCCTGGTGGCCCGCAACTGTAATCCCAGCACTTTCTAAGATCTCAAATTCTAGCCCAACTTGACAAATTTATCGATTTAGCAAGGCCTGCTTAAAAAAAAAAAAAAAAAAAAAAAAACAGGGCCTGGGGATATAGCTCAATGTGAAGGCCTTTGTACTTCACAATTTTTGGTATTTTTTTCCCCCATTTTTAAACCTCATCCTCACGACAGTTTTGAAATGGATAAGGCTGCGACCATGCTATCTTTTACTAGTGGGGAAGAAGGGCTGAAGTAGTAAGGGAAGCGCTTTCCTCCAGTCACAGAGAGAGAACGCGGAAAGCCAGGATTTAATGTGGGCTTAAAGTCTTCACTCTGTTCTGCTTTAGTCAGAATTACATCAGTGAGGGAGCAAATTCGATCTCAATGTACCGTGAATACGTTCGTTGTAAAGAGCTTTTATTTTTATTTTACAGAGACATACTAAAATATTTATAGTTGAAATGAAATCAAATAAAATGAGAGGATGGTTAAATTTGCTTCAGCGTACTCCAGTGGCGGAGAAAAGGGTAAAATGGGTGGAAGTAGAGGAAAAAAAACTCTGGAATTGATCATTGCTGAAGATGAGGGAGAAGTCATATGATCCACTGTACTGTTCCCTCTGTTTATAATTTTCCATATATAATTTTCCACAACAAAAAGAAAAACAATTTGCAACTGTATGTCCTTCATCAGACATGCACTACATCCCTTCCTAGGTAAGTTCTGACTTTATTCCAGCTTCTGACGGAAAATCAAGCATCTCCGACATCCCCAGGCATCCTCCTTCCCATGCTCTCCTTCCTGCCCCTCTGCATCTGTTTCTTCCTTGCCAGTCCACTGAGGTACTACCCGGCAAGTCACTGAAACACACCTCCCTCCCAAAGACAACAAAACGATGAATTTAAGAAAAAGGTGTCTCCTCATCCCCTCAATGAATTCACCTGTCTACTTATTGCCTGGTATCGACCAAGCTTTGAGTTGGCGATGATGTGATACAAATTTTCTGTTGGGAATATTTGCCCATGAATTGCTGCACTAGTCAGGCAAAGTACCCAGGGAGCTTTTAAGAATATTTAACTCATGTAATCAAATCCCATTTTACCAACTCTTCTGATACTTAACAAAATGGGAAAGGAAGGCTACAGACACACCTTCAAGACTGAGGCAGTGTTAGGTGAATAAAATGGTGCTACAACATTTGGTCAGCTTCTGTGAAGAGAAGAGACAAAACTGATATGAGTAATTACAACAAACACCAAAATAAACTCCACATGGATTAGAAAGTTAAATAAAAAAAAACTTTAAGGAGAAAATTAATAGTCATGTAATTTTGGCATGAGGAAACAGAAAAGGCACAATTGATATATTGATATATGTGACCTCCTAAAATTCTACAGTCAAAGAAAAAAATGAAGACAGCACTCTGTAATGTGGGGTGTTGGAATACATCAATTAGCCTTAATTTTAAAGTTTTTGCAAATCACTGGGGCAGGCAGTCCTCCACATGTATGCCATAAGAAACATGGGGTTAAGCTTTTGAAGAGAAAATCCACCATGAATGAGCAATAAGAAAACTATGTTAGTATTTATATAAAAGTCGTATTCATACACACTAGTGACATCATCATAGGACAGTATATAAAAATACTCTTATAAATCATAGCAACAAAGGGCAGTTTCCAAATAAGCTAAAGATATAAAAGAGAAGTCACAGAAGAGGAGATGGCAATAAACCCAGTAAAACTTTTAAAGATGATCAACTTCACTTCTAATGAAGGAAATGCAAATTAAAGATATCATCTCATGCCCCTCAAATTAACCCAAAGTTTAATGTGGTCAGCTTGGTCAGCTTCTGGGAAGAAAATTTAGTGTTATTATACCCATTACTGGCTGGGATGTAAGTAACCAGGATACTATTTGTGCCAAACTGGTGAGAGTGTAAATCAGAAAAATCACTTCCGATTGCAATATGGCAATATCTAGTAAAGCTGAAATGTATCTACACAAAGACCCTGCACTTTCACTCAAAGGCTATTACTTGAAGAAATGTATATGCTCATAAGAACATCTATAAAAGAAGCTTAATATATCCCATGTTGTGCTTATAGTCAAAATGCAAACCATTTGAATATTCACCAACCCCTAGGTTGCATATATTCATAAAATGGACTTGTATTAATCTATGAAAATCATTAGACTAGAGTTCTTTGTGCCAAGTGACTACATAAAAATATAATTCTGGGCTTTTAAAAAGTTATTATGAGACACTTCTGGCACAATATCAACACTTTAATATTTTAAAATATGTAAGGCTGTATATATTTTAGAGATATATAAGTATGTAGTAAAAATAGAAAACTCAGGTGAGGCAGGAGGATTGCTGTAAGTTTGAGGCCAACCTTGGCTATGTAGTGAGTTCAAGGCCAGTGCAAACTACACAGTGAGACCCTCTTTCAAGAAATAAATAAGTAAATAAAAATTATGCCTGGGAACAATACCTACCAAATTCTAGTTAGTGGTTACCTCATGAGAGAAAAGCAGAAAAGTATCTGGAAAGGATACACTGGAGGCTACAGTTGCTTCCATGATATTTTTCCTTAAGGTGGTTGTTGAGAATCCATTATACTATTACTATTCCATATTTCTAAGCTACTTCTTATTAAAATAGTCAAGTGCATGTTCAACTTCACTAGTGCTCAAAATAATAACAACATATCATTTGAAACAACTCACAAATTAACAAAGAACCCTTTGACGTTTGTGAGGGAATTTATTATGAAGCAATAGTAAATTGTTCAAAATATATGAGAAGGAAGTATACATATGATTCCAGAATTTGATCCAAAGCAAAGTGTGTACTAGTAAAACTACTGACTGTATAAAAGATGTCCACATAGTGTTTTTGTTGGCTGATAGAATTAGAAATTATCTATATGGCATTTATACTTCCCTGTATTTTTAAGTTTTTCACAACAAATATGTGATATGTGATAGCAAAAAATGAAACAGGGCTGGATGTACAGCTCAGTGGTAGAACACTTGCCTCACATGTTCCAGGCCTTAAATTGGATCCCAGTACAGTAAGAAGGAAGAAGAGGAGGAGAAGGGAGAGGAGGAGGAGAAAGAGAAACAGAAAATTATTAAATATCATCCTTTACTTTAATAGTAGAAAATTTATTCAGGAATATGACTTCAAGCATACAACATACTAGTAAATATAAGGCAAGACATTTTATATAGCTCAACAAATACTCAAATTGAATTCCAGCAGACCCACTGGAGATAGGGTGTAATTCAAAAGTCTGCATAGCCCACAAACAATGACCCAAGTAATATCCCCTGATTCTCAGACATAACGCAATGATGACTGAAAATTCCATGCAGACAGTTTAGGTCCTGTTCTGAGGTGTTCTTCATGACAGTCCGCCATACAGAGGAGAGATTTCATGAATAGTTACTTGCACAAATAAATGAATGCCTGGAAATGGAATATCAAGGAACAAAATGATCTCTGCAAAGTCATCACTAAGAGTCTGAACGGGACCCTGTGACCCAGGCTTCTCAGACTCCTAGTCCACTTTTTCCACCATTTTGTTGTTCTTCAGTAAATTTCAATAAACCAGACAGAAGCTATCTAATCACTGAACTTACACCTATCCTTCCTCACCCCTGCCTTATATACACCGAAGGCAACTGTTTTTCTGGTTTTGGAACAAGGGATAAAAATCTCACCTACATTTGAGATATGATATTCTCTGCATATCAGTTGAAATAATCTCTCATTAAAGTCAAATGTGAGGTACTGTGAGATTAGAACAGCAGAGTGTTTGCAGTCTTCATGCTTGGTTTCCTTGGGAAAGCAGTCTCCGGAAATTACATGTCAGTGTTAAATTCTAGTTTTTAAAATGTTTAAAACCAGGTGAATACTAAGAGTACTGAACAGAAATAGAGCAGTGCTGAGACCAATCTAGCCTCCATTTAACTCAAAATATTTTGGTCATTGCTTTAATGTTTAAAGCATATTACAGGTATTCAAGAATTATTTCTTGGATTAAGCTATATAAAATTATTAGTGATGTTATTTAATCTCTAATGGTAAAATAATATTAAGAATAATAAAATGATGACTGTTACATTATTGGAAACAAGTAACATAAAGTTTCTTTTTAGAGGAAACATTGTTTTTTACAAGTCAATAATTAAATGAAGTCTTTAGAACATGGTTTCATAACCCTGCCAAAGATATTTATATAATAAAGGCACATACATGCCTCCTTTCCAAATAAAATCATATATATGATATGATATATATGTATATATATGTGTGTGTATATATATATATATATATATATATATACATAAAATCTTTTGTTTCTGGTACTAGAGTTTCAGGACTATTTGGATGTATCTTTTACTATCATAAGTGAGTAATTTTAATTAAGCCTATTATTAGAAGGGTGCTTCTTCTAGAGTATTTGTTTCTGGTTGTTTAATTAGAGTACTTTTTATTAATCAGGCAAAATTGCACTATAAAACAAGCTCTTGGGTCGAGAGTGTGCCTGATGGTACAGCACTTGCTGAGGGCAAAGCCCCCGTGTTCAATCCCTAGTAACACACACACACACACACACACACACACACACGGCTCTTCCAGCGTATGCACAGTGTATTTATTATTAGGTCAACAGCACTTACGTACCTACTGTGTGTGAGCTCTGCTCCATGTGAGGAAGGGAGAGGGGACCCCAGAATGTCAGGGATGAAAGAGGAAGAACATGTGAGGGGATATAGCAAGAGGGAGGAGAAAGGGAAAGACTGGAGGCAAATACCTAAAAGGGGAAGTGTGCGTCAGGAAGGTCAGAGGCAGGAAGGGCTGAGAAATGCCCCTGGGGGTGGGTAAGAGGTGCCTCTCTGAGAGCCAGGCATAGAGTGCTGAGCACTGACGACAGAGCATGGCATGTCGCTGGGCTATGAGTGGCGGTGGGCAAGTGTTTGGAAGTGGACTCTTTGGCCATCATTTGGATATTAATGAAATGCTATTTTTCACATTTTAAGTAATCTTGGCAAGAGATTTTCCAAATCTACTTCTTCTATATTATTATTATTTCCATTGTAAAGTGTCATCTTTTCCCAAAATTAATATATCTTCCCCAACTACAAGCAACAGTCGGCTAAAAGGCAAACAAGTTACTAGCAACCACTGGAAAATGTACTGGTCTCACACAGAGGAGAACAAGAGCATTGAGTTGAAAGTTGATCTTGTCTTCTCCACTACAAGTCTCTGTTGTTATGGGCAGCCAGACCCCCAAACTACAGGGGGGAGATCCCAATCCCCACAAAAACTTAGGGAAAATTGATGGACACAAGCAATAAAGCCAAATAAAACCAAGAATAATCTATCTAAATCATTCTGGGCAGAGACAACTCTATCCAGGCTGACAAAACTCTGTTTAATACTAAACACATTGATATCTGTGAAGAACAAATTTATCTGGAGGATGTATAATCGTGACCTTGTAGAAAACAACCAAACAAGGAAATCTGAGAGAAGCTCATCTAAGAAAGGTCATTAAGATCAATTTTGGTTGCCTTGATAATTGAATTTTGGAATGTCTGGCAAAATTCCTCTATTAGCATATGAATGAATGAATGAATGAATCTAGCGGTTGTTTACTGAGAATCTACTATGTACCTGGCACTCAGTACAAAAGTTTACAGTTTACAATCTAGGGATGCTGCAGTGCTGAGTAATAGGTGTTGCAGTGAAATGACAGTTTACTTTGAAAATGCACAAAAAGGGGAACTTTTTCAAAGCAACAGTAAAATGAGAGAAGGGCTTCTTCTAACCCATGTTCCTAGAACAGGCCCAAAGGTGAAAGAGAGCAAGATAAACATTTTAGAAATTTAAAAATATTTAGTTTGGCCAGAAGCAAGAATGCAAACCAGAGAACTACTGTAAATTCTGTCCCTTGGGAGCAGATTCACTTTTTTGACCACTTGGGAGTACACTCTTTACCAGGTGATATGGAAGGGAAGGAAAGAAGGCTGAGTGGGAGAACAGAAGAGCTGCAGTGCACCTCATTAGGGCCTCACGGAGCCCCTCCAGGAGCCCTGAAATTGGTCCTGCAGAGGGATCACAAGTTAAGATGATGTGACCAAATCTTGATAACTCCCTACAGATAAGTCATTGGACACAGGCAATTCTGAAAATAGAGGTGAGCTCAGAGCTGATTTCCAACGGCAGTGTTGGAAGAATAAAGCTTCCAGCAGAACAAAACCTCTAATCTGCAAGACAAATTCGAGAGATAAATTGCAGCATGACTGCAAGAGAAGTTGGGGGATAAAGCTGGGAAAGTGGTCAAGGTCACATCGTGAAGGTTCTTGTGAATCATGTTGGGTGTTTTGGACTTTACCACAGTACCAGGGTGGGTACTGCAGAGTTTTGCTTAAGTGATGTCTAAAAATCTGTGCTTTCACGTGATCAGTGGAACAGGGATTATTCTATAAAAGTGAGAAGAAAAAGATTGAAAAGACAAGACTAAAGGAAAAGAAGGTATGCCTGCAGGCTGCTGAAGGAATCCAGGAAAGAGAGGATAGACCCTAAATGGGGCCGTGACTGTAGGCTTGGAAAACATTTAATGGATTTGAGAGAACTTTTGGTCACAGGCTGGATTGAACCTGTTCATTTACTTGACCTGAGCGTAGGAGAGTATGCAAATATATGACCAATGGTGGTATCATTCATCAGCCCTGGTGTGACCAGAGATGGAGCAGGACTAAGAGAAGGTGGAGCAGACGAGGAGCAAGTTCAGGTTTTGGGTGTGGACGTTTGCTGTCCATGGCACATGCAAGTGTCAGTGCTTCTGCCCTCAGCTCAGGAGTTAAGAGGGGAAATGCTGCTACCAGATTTTCCCCCAGTTAGAAATAATAAATGATACCAAGTGGGAAAACACCATCCCATAGAGAAAGGCATAGGGTAGGAAAAGAACAAAATTCTAGAAAAACGTTTAGTTCATTTGGGTGGGTATAACTAACTTAGACTGGTTAACATGTAAACAGCAGTGCTGATTGCTTACAGTTCTGGGACGTCCAAGAACAAGTGAGTACCAGAATCAATTTCCTGGTAGGAGCACTTTCTTTCCTTTCCTTCCCTTTCCTTTCCTTCCCTTCCCTTCCCTTCCCTTCCCTTTCCTTTCCTTCCCTTCCCTTCCCTTCCCTTTCCTTTCCTTTCCTTTCCTTTCCTTTCCTTTCCTTTCCTTTCCTTTCCTTTCCTTTTCTTTCCTTTCTTTTCTTTCTTTTCCTTTCTTTTTCTTTTTGGTACTGGGAATTGAACTCAACTGACAGCTTTCTTGCTGCATCCTTATGCGATAGAAGGAACAAATGCTGAGTTCTCACAGGGGGAAAAGGTGGGGGGATGAGGGAGGTCCTTTCAGTCTCATTTATAAGGTTATGAATCTCATTCATGAGACTGAAACCCTCAGGCCTTAACTGGGCCCCAAGGACTCCACCTCTCATCCCATCGCATTGGGTATCAGATTCCAAATTTGGGAGGATGCCCACATCATTCAGACCATGGTGACCACCACTATTGACTGACAGTACATAACATGAGGGCAGAAAGGAAGAATCCAAGAAAATACGTATGGGAATAGTAGCGAAGAGCCAGGAAGAAAACCCGTAGAGGGGAAGAGTGAAGAACCAAGGAGAGGTACTCAAGGAGTAGGTGTGCCACCACACCACTTAGCATTGGCAGCAGGGAGATTGGCGTTTGCCAAGAGCTATTGTGTGGCTAGTGGTGTGGGTCAAAAACAGACCACAGGATCAAGAGTCAGTGAGTGGAAGGTCGGGCCTGTCATCCAGTTACAATGTTCATGTTCCCCCAAATTTAGGTGTGGCAATGAGACCCAATGTGACATTGGTAAGAGGCATGGGACTCTAGGAGGTGATTAAAGCATAAGGACTCCCCTTGGGAATGGGACTAGAACCCTCAGAGAAGAGGTCAATACAAGTAGCTAGGTTCTCTGTGCCTTTTCACCTTGCACAGTGCCTAAGTGCTCTGATCTGGGGCTCCTTGGCCTCCAGAATTGTGAGAAGTACATTTCTGTTGTTTATAAATTACCCACTCAAGGATGTTTTGTTACAGTTGTACAAATGGACTAAGCCTGACCTTAAAGTCTAGATATGACCAAGAAAACAGTAGTGTTCAACTTATAGTCCCAGCTGCTACAGAGGCTGAGGCAGAGAATAAAGGCCAATATGCACAATTTAGCCAGATCTTGTCTTAAAAGGCTTAAGGACATAGGTAAGTGCTAGAGCAATTGGCTAGCATGTGTGAGGCCCTGGATTCAATCCTCAGTACTCCAAAAAATAAAAATGGAAAGGAGACAGGGAAAGAGGGAGAAAAGAACAGAAAAGAAAAAAAGGAAAGAGAAGAGAAGAAAAGAAAAGAAGGGGAAAAAGGCATATAACCTGAAGAAGATGTTGGGATAACTTCAAGAGCAGAGCATTTTTTATTGCCTTATGGTACAGACATTTAGAGGGAAAAGTCGAGAAGAGATGACCTGCTGAATGAGCTGCATATTCCAAGGACCTGGGATCCAATAAGAGAGTTAGAAATAACCTCCAGAAGTTCTCCTGGCAAACTAAAGGAAGGAAGAAGGGGCTCTGGGGGTGAGAGGGCAGTTTGCAGATGGAGTAACAGGAAATAAGAAGAATCCCATGTAGTGGGAGAAGGTCATCTATGAATGTGAGGAAAAGGAGGTGGTATTAGAGTCAGCTATTACCAAAACGGAAGCTTTGAATTTGTGATGAATAAGAGAACATAATAACTAGGTAGCCCGTCATTGCTAAATATTTGAATTGACTAATTATGTTTTGGATTTTATGCTTACCAAGCAACTAGTGTCTATAAGTTCATGTCATTGTAGTTTTCTCAATAAATTCTAGTTATTATTTCACAGTCAACTCTCCATTCCCTGGGTTCTCCATCCATGGAGTCAATCAACTGTGGATCAAAAATACTCACAGTAAATTCTATCTATATAGGTAACTTTTCTTGTTATTATTTCCTGAGCAATGCTGTATAACAACTACTTTCACTGCACTTACATTGTATTAGATATTATAAGTAAGCTAGAGGTGATTTAAGGTATGTTTACAGACTATACACAAATACTCTGCCATTATATATAAAAGTATTAAGCATCCATAGATTTCTGATATCCACAGGGGTTCTTGTTACAAATTCCCAACACATACTGAGGGACAATTACACTTGTTATTTTGGAATTGTCATTATTACAGAGAATAAACTAGCTCTGCATTATGGTACGTGTGTTCTAGGGTATGCAGCAGTTACATTGTCAGCATGTTACTAGTTATGGCACATACCCCTCATCAGACCCAAACGGTGGTAGAAAAAACAGAAAGTGACACAACAGTATACAGAAGAAAGTTTAGACCAATTCCCAAAGAGAATAATCAGGAAAGGAAATGTGAACTAAAATAAAATAGCCTACAGCTGTTGGTGACAATCAAGGTGTCATCTTCCCTATAAACCTGCCCACCCCTGATTCCTCATTCAGCAAATATTCCTTGACCGCCCACCATCTCCCAGGATGGTGGTGATGTGCAAGGGTGAGCAGCCTCTCTCCTTGAAGTTCCTGCTGACAAATGCTGCCAAGGAGGGAAACTTGGAGAGAGGACGGGATGGAATGGATTAGAATGATGCTCAGCCATGTCAGTCTCCTGCTAACAATTTTCTCCTGTGACTCAATCCAAATAATGAATAATTGGCAAAGATAATCCCCCAAAATTGTGTGCTATATTTACTGTAGCAAATGATATCATGATGCCTAAAAAAGCTTTCTTTTTCAAACAGGAAATTGTATTGCTTAATAAGAAAGAAGCAAAAATACCTTGAGTTGTATAATGTATCACTGAATTATTGCCATATTGTTTGATTTAAAGAATAAATAGATGAGAATGACAGAAGACATATTTATCCAAAATGTTAGTACAACTGCTGCAACTGAATGATAAACATCAGTGATGAAAGTTCTTTAAATAATGAAATAACATAGCTGTCTAGAGTGGAATTTTATCATGAGAAGGTATTGCACCTTCAGAGATAGTATATCAAGTCTCTAGATTCAAATTTTTTAAAAAACTAAAAAAAGCATATCAGAGAGGATCATTAAATCAAAAATTGCTTATTTCATACACTTAGTAAAGTTCTGGGAAGAATATGAAAAGCAACAAGAATTAAAGAGGTTACAAATACTGCTGGCTACAAAAGCACATAAGCTAAATCTTATTTTTTTAAAAAAGTAAAGATTTGCAAAGTAAAAAGTGACACTAGGCTAAGGTTATTACTGCCAAAAGACAGCTTTTTCTGTGCATTTAGGGTAGCTTCCGTGTACAGGGCTTGGAGGTCTACAGCAGTCTGCAGTCTCATGCTGGGCGCCTGTATGTACCCTCCGCGCTCTCTCACTGGCTCAGCCAGAGCAACTCCCAGTCCTGCAAACTCCATTTAGGAAAGGGGCCCTATGTACATATATCAATCTTGTACTTTTTATCATGTTTTTACTGTACTTTTTTTAGTTTAGATACACAAATATCACTGCACTGCCTACAAGATTGCTACAGTATTCAGTACAGCAACCTGCTCTACAGGTTTGTACCATGTAGCCTAGGTGTGCAGTAAGCTATGCCATACAGGCTTGTGTAAGAACTTTCCATCAGACTAAAACTAAATCCATGCTTATCACTATGCAGCAAAATAAGGTAAAAATTGATTAAAGATCTAAATATTAAAACTGAAATACTAGATCTACTGCAAGAGAAAGTAGGTGGAAATCTTGAAGACATAGGAGTAGACAGTTAATACACAAAAACCAAATTGCACAGGAAATACTTCAAAGAATCAACAACTGGGGTCTCACCTTACTGAATGGCTTTTGCATATCAAAAGCAATCACCAACAAGATAAAAAGAAAACTCATGAACTGGGAAAAAAATTTAGCCAAATATCCCTCAAAGGACTCCTGTCTAGAACATATAAAAACTTTTAAAAGATCAGGCCCTCGAAATTCAAAGACCCAATCCAAAAATGGACATCTGAGATGAATACACACTTCTCTGATAAAGAAATACAAACGGCAAACAAATACATTGAAAAATGTTCAACATCATTAGTCATTTGAGAAATGCAAATTAAAACAGCACTGAGATTCTATCTCGCCCCAGAAAGAACAGCTATTATCAAGAAATCAGCCAATAACAAATGCTAGAGGGGGTTGGGGGAAAAGGAACCCTTCTCCACTGCTGGTGGGAGTGTAGACTGGTACAACCATTGTGGAAATCAGTGTGGAAACAACTAAAAAAAAAGCTAGGATTAGAGGTCCCATTCAACCCAGTTATTCCCCTCTTGGGTAGTTTTCCAGAACTGAAAACATCATACCATAGCAATATATGTGCACCCATGTTTATAGCAGCCTAATTTGTAATAGCTAAATCTTGGAAACAACCCAAATGTCCATCTACTGAGGAATGAATAAAAAAGATGTGGTATTTTTATACAATGGAGTATTACTCAGCCATAAAAAAGATAACCTAGAGGCTTTCATAGGTAAATGGATGCAACTTGAGACCATACTTGTAAGTGAAATAAATCAGATTCCCATGTGTAAACATCATATTGCCTCCCTAGTATGAGAAACTGAAAGACTAAATAAAATCCAAAAACCACAAACAGATATTATGAAAGGGAAAGATATTGCTCAAATTGGAAAGGACAACTCGGATGAGGGAAAAGAGAAAAAAAAGAGAAAGAAGACAAGGAAAAATAGCTATATTTATATACACAAGATAGCTAAGATAATTGTAATATTAGTTTCTATTGGCTTATTGAAAGAAACAGTTAATATTTAACTTTTTTTTATCAATGTTGCATGCCTGTATCTGGTAATCTGGACAACCACTTTGAATATAACAATGTGCAATATCATAGCTATTATAGATTTCCTCTCACCCTGTTTTGAAATTCTGTATAATTGTCATAGTTTTTACATTGTTTTGTTAATGCCTATGTTTGTGTAATTTTGTTTTTGATATTTTCTTGTTAAAATCAAAGAAAAATATATATATGAGGATAGCTGGATAAGTGTGTTGCTGATGTCTGTTGTTTTCTTGAAAGGAATACTTAATGCTTAAATTTGTTTTTATTATTGTTTTCTTTAATTCTTTAAAAAAAAGAGAACTTATCCTAAAATGACACTAAATTTAAGTTACTAAAAAGCTTTTATTTTACATAAGAAATGTAATTCACACTTTGTTGGCCACACCAGGCTGGGGAGCCACACGGGATCGCGGCAGGCCAAGGCTAGCTCTCTGGAGCAGGCATCCCTCCTCTGGCCAACACCAGATGTCCGTGTTCTTCCAAAATTGCCTGGGAACCCCAGTATATATAACACATGCACCCTTCAAACTATTCTTGTGGCTGTAGGAACAATTATTTTTCTGCTCTTACTTAACTGGATTATAAACTCTATGATACCAGAAGTTTTTCTCATTCCTCTATGCTTAGAGTTTAACCAAAATCATTAGTTCATGAAGATACTCCATAAGTATTGAGTGAATGGGGGATAGCTCTGGGAAGTGAAAATTATCAGCTATTGTTAGGACAAAATTCCTTGCATTTGAACTAGGGACTATAGGATTACTAGTTACATCATCTTTCATTTTCTAAATACCAATAACATACTTGCAAGTTTTTTAGTATGGCCATAACAGACTTGGGTAGAACTCAGTTTCTTCTACCCATGAGCAAACCACCTGGTAGTACTAAGTTCCCGTTCCCTGGGCCTGTGGAGTTCTGGTAGGTTGTATGTCTTCCGGTTAGCTTTTTAATATAGGCTCATTTTCAGAACCAAAATATTTTTAATGATATTCACCTAAATAGAAAGTAGAAGTAAGTTTCCCCTTCCTCATTTCACACATGAGCGGACTGAGCGGCTGCCGTGGAACATGCTTGGTGTTGCAACAGAGGAAGCAAAACAGAGCCCAGCGGATCCGATGCAGTGAGGAGGCATTGACAGGTAGCAGCCAAACTAGACACTGGTCCATGCTCGTTAAAAACATCTGTGACTCGTGCAGCCCCTCTCACTGCCCACTGCATAGTGCAGCTCTGAAAGAAATAGAGACACCAAGCAGCCAATGTACACATCAGAGATGCTTCTCCTGCCAAATCAATAGCTGCAGATACTCGGTATGCAAAATGCAATGTAAGAAAATCGTGTTGAAAACCAGATGATAATGTGATCTAGCTATGAAAGTTTGAGCAGTCAGTTAAAAGCCCATGTCCCTTAACACCACGTCCAAGGATGCTGGTGCCCTGGACCGTCGTGACTTTTCTGGACTCATTGATCACCACTCCGTGCCCTGTACTCCACAGGAAGCTTCTACCTCTTCCATCATTTTGTGCACATTCTCCTCGCTAGTCCCTTTCTGGAGGCACAGTCTCTCCTCTGACTCTCTGTAAGTAGCCTCCTACATCTCCCCTAATCCGTTTACCTTCACCAGTCATCATTCTTAGCATGCTGTGTTTAATGCTCTATTTCCTACATTATCCTGCTTCTAGGCTTCAAGTTCTGGCTTATCTTCATTGCTCACCATTTTATGTCTGGCACTTAAAAGTTCTTCAATAAACGTTTCCTAAATGAACTCGTTCATTGTGGAAACAATGAATCATTTTTACTTTTATTTTAACAGTACAAATGCCTTGCAAGTAGAATCAAATCTTAGGTGGCACCCTTAATAGTCCAAAGATTAACCACTACCTTTATTTGGTTGAAGCCTGAGTTCTAGCTCCAAACTACTGTTCCAACAAAATGACAGTCTTGGGCACTTTGAGTTGGATTCTTCCCAGGAATCACTCAGAATCAGGAAAGTGTGGGTAGGGTCCAGAAAACAGTTTAAGTGACTCCCCCCTCCTTCTGTTCCTACTCTTTGTCCCACCCTGGGGAAGTCCTGTCCGCCTCTGCTTCTAAGCTAGACAGGGATTCTGGGAATCAGAGCTTCTTCCAGGAAGCTACTGTGAAACCTTACCTTTCTGACTGCACATGAGAGAGATCCACTTCCTTTGTTGTAATACCCAACATCCCTCTTAGTAGCAGCTCAGGTCCACTTCTCTATGAATTGAGGAAGATGAAGAGCACTTACACTTTCAATTTAGGTGCATTTCATTAGTTTTAAATATTTTGGTTCTGAAAAAAAAAGTCCTGCATAAACTAACCAGAATCAGTGTTTTACTGGACTAGTAGAAGAATTACAACTCACCCAGAATTGAAAGGCCCAGACACTTCGGACCCAGCACCGGCAGGTAGTTTGTTCAAATGTAGGCGAAATTATATCTTCCTAATATAAACATCTGCTGCCACCATATTTTAAGTCTCTCAAGTATGTCACCAGTATTTGAAAATTAAAGACAATGTACACATTAACTTAGTAGTTGCTACTTGAAGGAGTGCTGTCTTACTAATAGTGGCTAAAACTTGCCAGCTGCAAGTGTTAGAAAGAGTCCAGTGACTGCTCTCCCTGTTCATTGAAGCTGCAATAACAACACATTTTCATTCACTTGAATTTATATTCATTGGATGCAACAAAATTATACCTTATAATTCAAAGAAAGTCACAATGTTTGGAGGCAAATGATAAACCCAGACAGATATCTCAAACCATTTTTCATACTCCTGTGTGGCACAAAGCAATTGGAAAAAAAGTCAGCCTACACCATAATCACATAGCCATCTACAGAGTAAGATTGGTTTATTTGGTTTTTAGTTTTGTTTAGTTTAAACTTTGCTCTTTTATTATATTTGAACTTTCTCAGTTTGGGCGAATTCTGCTTGAGATTCATGGCAAGGGCTGGAGAGGAGTTTATAAATACCCTACTCTCCCTTCTCTGGGATGTCCAGTGATGTTGCATCCTAGTGACATAACAGGTACAACACAGCAGTGCCTTCCGCCAACGAAAACATGCCATCCTCGTCTTCGGAAAGGGACTTATACGTGTTTGAATAGGTAGCCCACCAGAACCAGTAAATCCACTTCTTCTAACGCTGCTGGTGCAACTTGGCACAGCTTTGTTTTCAGTTATGTCACTGAGGAAGCAGCGATCACACACTCTTGGCCTCTGCCAAGATAGGAGAAAGGACAGAACTTTTAAAATTTTTCATCGGTCCATGTTTGCAGCACAAAGCGTTGATGTTCATCTTAGGGCACAGATAGGTATGTGCATGTAACGTATTTTAATTCTTTTTATCCCCTTCCCTTCTTCCATCTCCAGGTTCCCTTCTTAGTGATGGAAGGCTGCTTTATGACACAGGAAAAGCAACACTTCAATCCCTGTCACTCATTACTTCTCTGTGACTCTCCAGATGTAAGATCTAATTAAAGTGAACGTTTGCATTGTCAGAACCTCTATATTGATATGAAATGAAAAAACAAGAAAAAAATCTTACCTTCTGACATAGTCATAGTCTTTAGAACCCTTGGGCCAACAAACTGGTAGAAGTTGTTGGTTTATAAAAATGTAAGGAAAAAAGGTTGTGAAGTAAAAATTATTAAAATTAGTGCTATACAAAAATTATAATATTAAAATACCATTTGCATCTGGGTTTTACTAAAAAGGAACATTCTTACTGTAGCTAATTTAAAATGCAAAGGTCAGATTAAACCAAACCCAATAAATATCCTATCTGAGAATAAAGATAGGTTCTGATCAAAGAGATCACAAAATTGTATGTGCTAGTCAGAGTTCTCATTGGTACCACAACTGTCTACAATAGATTTGGAGATTGTCATTTGTCTGGAACATTAGGAGTCCTTTGAACGCAGTTGCACAAAACTGTAACAAATGATGACAGACAAAAAAGATTTTACAATTCAAATTTTGTTTATTATACTCCTTAGATGAAATTAACAATGATAGCAAAAAGTAACAGGGGTAAAATATCTAGCACAATGTCTGAAAATGTGTTTAAAATAATTGTTATTGTTATTTGTTATACCTGGAATAGTTCTAAGAAAAACTAAAGTATATATACCTATGTCACTTGACTAATACCTAAAATTCTTTATCCCTATATTAGTTTCAGTTATACTTTTGAATACCTAACAAACACTTTAACTTGTGTGATTAGTCACTTTGTGTTGGCATGAATTCCTTGTATAAAATTCATGCTTTAAAAAGTATGAATTATGTTTATTTTAGTGGGTATAATACTCTGAAACATTTGCCTAGTCAATACTGATAAATCCCACTCCTGTAATTAAGAAGGTTTTTAGTAATCATTATTTTTAGAACAAACTATATTTGCGAATAAAGAGATTTCAAGGACCACAAGGATGACAATGAATGGAAAAAATCTTCAGAGGAAGTCGTGGTCACTTAAGCTTATGATGAAATGCACTTAGTATGTGCCCATGCTATTCTAGGTGTGGTGGTGGGTGCTGAAAGATTCCTCTAAAAAGAAAAAGCATTGCTTCTGCCCTAAAACGGTGTATCTCCATCCACCTTATTCACTGGATCTTACGTGGTGTGACTTCTGGCTCTTCTCCAAAGTCAAAATGTCCGAAGTGGTTAGAATCCCTTTAGGATATTGAGGCAGCCACAACAGCACAACTTAAGACGCTCATGTAAAGAAGACTTCAAGAGTTGCTTCAGAAAGTGTCCAGCATGATGGGGTAAATGAGTTTGAAGGGGGAGCGTATTTTGAGGGAGTTTAATGACAAAGTGTCTTCTATTGCAATAGTTTTCTAATTTAAACATCATTATAATTTTTCAATTACACCTTTTTTTTTCTTTTTGGATTGGGTCTTGCTAAGTTATTTTATTACTCAAGCTGAACTGGGATTTGTGACCCTCCTGGTTCAGCCTCCCAGAGTGCTAGCATTCCAAGCACATACTGCTAGACTGGGCTGTAGTACAGTATATTATAAGGCAAAAACAGTGGAAGAGTCAACAATTGTTGCAAATATTGTTTGACAATGAAACGGAGTTGATAGATCTAAAGCAGAGTTTAGCACATATAAGAGCCTGGTGGTGAACAGGAAAATGTCATGAACCAAAGGGGCAGAAATGTTTGTTACATATGTGGTTCAGACAAAACTCACAAAATGTTGGAGAAGTGCAAGTTTATTTCTTAAATTAGAATAAACATCAGAGCACATTCCAGGTAGGCAATTATATGTAAACTATCACATTGTGACCTACGGTGGTGGCACACATCTGTAATTCCAGCACTCAGGAGGCTGAAGCAGAAGGATCACCACAAGACCAAGGACAGCCTGAGCCACGCACATAGTGAGTTCAAGGCCATCCTCAACTACATAGTGAGACCCTGTCTAAAAAAAAGCAAAACTTGTAAAATCAATCAATCAATTAATTAATTAAAATGTGGAAAGTACTTTCTCAGCGTAAAACTTTTAAAGCTCAGCATAAAGGAAATGATTACATGTCATTAAAGTAAAAACTTAAAATCCTGCGCATGAAAATACACCAAAACTTTAAAGAATATTTGCAAAATATTTGGTGGGTAAAAGGTTACTACCCATTCCTTCCTTTTCCCCCTTTTGCCTTTCGTCAACAAACATGTGTATACACTGTAGTAATTAAAGCCCCGGTGGTGACCAATTTAAACTCCAAACCCAGAGCTGCTGCCCCCACGAAGTGTCTGTGAGGCAACAGGAGAAAGAGCTGCCCACTGTTGACTGCAGATGTGGGATTAAGACACCCTGTGTTGGGGCCATTGTCTCGCCCTGGTTTTTACCCCAGAGCAAGAAGCGCACGCGCCGCTGGGGGACTGTGCAGGGCTCGCGCTGCTCACGATGTAACAGGGAGGAAGGTCAGTTAAAGAGCTACCAAGGGGGAGCAAGAGGCAGGAGCAGGGCAGGCGCTGAGCCTGGACTGGGGAGCAGTCTGGGGACTGGAAGGCAGGCGGGGGACTGAAAGACGAGCAAGCTTCGGGGCCGGGGAGACAGCTCAGGGGCACAGGTGGCTGCCTGGAAGACGCAAGGTCCTCAGTTTGATTCCCGGTACTGAAAACAAAACAAAACAAAAACGAGCAAGCTTAAAAATGCACACAGAACTGCATGTGTTCAAAGGTGAGGCCCTTCTTCAAAGGTGAGGCTCCTTGTTGCAAACAAGAAAACAAACAGTGTAGCAACTCAAAATAAAACACCAAAATTCTCGGGATATTCGCTTGAAAATGTGAAAAATGGCCTATGCTCCCCAAGTTGACAAAGAAATAAATATTGAACTAGTGATGGCGATGCTAATTCTCTGTACAGAATTGAGAGTATTTAATTATTTGTGTTCAAGAATGCACACACTTTATCCAACTAATTTCACTTTTAGAAATTTAATATCAAATAGTAACTAGTTAAGGATATTCAACCATAAAAACATGAGATCTTAACTATCACTATTTGCAGATGACATGATACTATACATGGAGGACCCCAAAAACTCCACAAGAAAACTCCTCGAATTAATTGACAAATTCAGCAGCGTAGCCGGATACAAAGTCAACACCCAAAAATCAATAGCATTCCTGTACACGAACAACAAACAGACTGAGAGAGAAATTGAGGAAAACATACCTTTTACAATAGC
>PVLD010018522.1:0-38784 GCA_004027595.1 Dinomys branickii | reverse complement strand
CCGTGCATGTGTTGCTCTGGATTAAATCAGAGCCACACCACTGAGCTGTGTCGTTGGTCCTTGTTAAATTTTTAAAACTTGGGCTGGAAGTTGCAATCCTATCTCAGGCTGCCAGAGAGCGGGAGTGACAGGCGGATGCCAGCAGGGCCGGCAAGGAAACCAGTTTTATGGTTTCATACTGGGCTGGGGTGCAGTTCATGACTGTCCTGGTGACTTTCTCGCCACTGACACACAATGCTCAACATTAAAACTACTGAAGCAGAGGGGTATATTTCGGTTATTTCTGGCCACAGTTGGTTGGCTCCAAGACAGAAAGGGTCGGGTGGAAGGAAGCTGCGCATGCTATGGAGGTCAGAGGGCGGAGAGAAAAAAGGAGGGAGCCACGCCCTTCCAGGCCCCGCCCCCACTGACGTCACCTTCCAAACAGATCTCACCTCCAACAGCGCGCTGAGCTCTGAGCGCGTTCCTGAGCTAACCCACTAAGGAGTACGGTGCCTTTGTGTTCCTGCTACCTTTTAAAAGTGCCACCACTGAGCGCAGCAGGCCTGTAGGGGATATTCTAGGTCTAAACGATAATTATCATTATCCCAGTCCTCATTCCACAATTCCAGGGAGCTTTGCTGGAACCCAGAGTGACCCAGGTTTAGGACTTTCAGGCACTGCTTCAAGGGAGTCTGGCAATCAGATACCCCTGTAAATTTTAAAAATCATTCTTATCTTTGTCCTCAGTCTTTAAGGGAAATGTGATAAGATAGCTAAATTTAGGACCCATAAACTTTGTTTGCCAATTTTTCCTAATTAGTATACTTACATCCAAAACGTTAAGGCAATAAAAGCTACAGGCATGAAGCTCTGCTGTTTTTAGTTACCATCTGACGGCCATGGTGAACACATAGATTTTATCAAAAACTGATGCGAAGTCCCTAATTGCCTCAGAAGAAAGCACACATCATACTTTCAAAGAGCAACAGATGAAGGACCCAGGAATTTTTACTTTGCCCTTAGGATGGTCTCTGATTATGCCAAAAGTAGCAACCTGGGCTAAAGGACTTCTACTAACCTACTTTGAAATGATTTAAGAAACATTGCTTTATGCACTACCAGCCCAGATGTCTTTGTCTTCTACACTACAAGTCACTGTCAGCACCACAACACTCACAGAAAATGTGCAAAGTATAAAGAAGCACACAGACGCTTTGACTGCCTGGGCATAAATTTTGATATGCCTTGATGGGAAGAGGTTCTCAATGGGCCATGTTACTCAGCTGAGCAGACGTTTAATAACCAGGATACACTGGTAATAGTGAAACATTTATCTAAGATAGCATTAAACTCTCTGGTACCCAGTAGCAATGGATATTTAAGATATCATAGCCTGAAAAATGGTACACAGAGAAAAACTAAACGTTTTATTTTCACATAGTGTTGACAATGCTCAATGAACTGATCCGTTATGATAGAAATCCTAAATACTTTATAGTTCTTTGAGAAGCATTTTATGTTACTGGGATGATCCCGTCCTAAATCTATGTTATTATATACACTATAATTACATACCACAAAAAGAAAGATTAAAGGAAACAGCATTTAAATTTTAATTCAACAATTCTTAGTAAAATATGAACAATGTATATTGATGATCATAGGTCTAGACCATTAGATATTGTTATTAAAAATTAATAATACAAATACAGAAAATGTAAAAAAGGAGGTATTTCACTTATGAACTTTATTGATAACAAAATGTTATTAGCCAAAAATGATATTCCTAGTCCTTTGAAATTTATTAAAAGAATAAAATGAACTAAATTTACATCAAATGCTTTAGAATATAGCATAACTTTTATTCCCATGGCTCAAGTCTTCATAACAACACTGCAGATTTAGGAGCAGAGCCTCAATATTAAATTTTTAATCATAAATTTCCTACTGCTGATGAACCAAATAAATCTGAAATTTGGAGAATTTACTATGGAAAATCAAGCTCTCTAAATGCAAAATCAATAACAGATAAATTGTGTAAATTTCTATAACTCAATACAAATAAAAAACTAAATAATATATAAAATAGTTTAGGAATATTAATATGCATAAATAATTATCAAACTGCACATAGACAGTTATACAGTTACTGTAATTTGTTATCTCTCTGATTTATGAGAAGAATTGGTGTGTTATATGAAAATAAGATGCAATTTTGGATGCTTAAAGTGAAGGCAAATAATATCACTGCGCGATTATTTATTAACATTAACCTTAACATATGAAAGGCTCTCTACATGCCTGATAGAATGGGTCTGTGAACCAGACTGCCTGATTTGAAAGCCAGGTGAACAGGTTGCTCTCTGCACCCCGGGAACATTTAAACTCTCTACACCCCACCGCTCTCAGCTGCAAAAGGAGGATAGATAAACACAGAAGTTTCTCCAGGAGTCTCTGTGTGTATCGAATAAAATGTCCTGGCTTTCATTTAGTGGGCAGAAACATGTACATGTACTTATACACACACACACACACACACACATACACACACACACACACACACATATATATATGTTATTACACTTACTGTTATAGCCATATGACCTTTAAAAAGGAGGTTATAGGGGAAAATTCTGATGTATTGTCATTTCAAAGTGTTTTTCTAAAAAGTGTTTTGAAAATTCACATTTCAGTATAAATTCAAAACGGATGAAAGTTACTGAGTTGATTCATTTATAAGAACCTGGTTTACAACAAGTTTCAGTATGAATAAACTTCAGGCTTAGTAAGTGCTATGAAGTTTCATAGTGTGAGTTAGATATAGAACACCATATAGCTTTTCAATGCCTGTTAAAATAGAAATTCAGAGTTCTCTGGAATACATAGGAGAGCTAAACATTGTTCATACATATATCATGCTCAGTGTTGAAAAGTCCAAGTAACTGCAGTGTTTCAATGACTGTAATATTTGACCAGAGTACAACATAAAGCCACATTTGAAATGTGCTTGAAAACTCATAAAGAGATATAAATTTTAAAATTGAATTCATTATTTCTTAATAAGGCTTCAGAAACTTGAAACTTTCAATAATAAAGATGAAATAAATGACAAGATATTTGAATAGTAAAAGTTTTACTTTGTACTTTTTTATCGTAATCAATGAAATCTTGCTTCATTCGGTAATATCTTAAGAACCATAAAATACTGAGTTGATATCTTTCATTTATTGATCATTACAATTAAAGCTAACAATGTTCTCTTGTTCATTTTTAGATTTAAATCAGTTTTAGAATTTTCTCACTCTTAGCACTTGGGACAATTAATTAAATATGGTCATTCTAACATAGAAGATGAAATATTTTAAGGAATATGTTAAATACTTTGTGAATTTCTTTTCTCAGCTTACAAGATGTGCACAACAATTTCCAAGCAATAAGTGAGAACATTTATAACCTTTTGTTACCTTGCCAAATGTGTTTTGACAAGTTGAATTTCTGTTAAACACGCTTTTATGTCATATGGTATTATCAACTCACTTTTCATTAACTTGCACGGAAACATTTATCATAAGTCTTTCATGAACAAACAATTCATTACAAATTGCTTGTGAGAACAACTGAAACATAACAAAGGCACAGCCAAGTGCTATTTAAAATATGTCTGAACTTTACTAAGGGTTCCAGTCAATGGGACCCAGGGAGGTACTGCAGCACAGTGGAGAGCAGAAAATCTTATTTAGCTTCAAGCAAGTTAGCTTTTAAAAGCTTCAGTTTATAAATGGTAGGAATTTACATATCCTGAATTGAATAGGGCTATATCTAAGTACCTAATGAATGTTGAACTATACACAAAATTGTAAAGCTTACATGGAAAAGTTAGCCAGGGATATAGCTCAGTGACAGAAAGCCTGCCTGGCAAGCACAGGGTCTTGAGTTCGATTCCTAGTAACCCCCCCCCAAAAAAAGCTAAACTAAATTCATAAATATATCATGCTGTTTGTGGAAAAACATGTGATAAAGTAATAAAACAATCACTTAACTTTTACAATTCTCAGTATCCTTCCTTCTACAATGAGTTAAATATAAAGATACTTTCAACTGTACGGATCCAAGGAAGGAAAAAAATATGGGCCTGAGAAGGTTATCAGGATATTCTTACATCTAGTAGTCTGAGCACCTTTGTTGAAGATAAGAATATATAATTTAATAACCACTGTTCATTCCTATCATCTTGTTTTTGAAATTCTGTATGGTTTTTATTGGTTTTACCTTTGCTGTGATTATGTTATACTTTTCCTCTTTAAAATAAAAATTAAAAAAAGAAGTCTATCAGGTAGGAAGAACTACTCAAGTCCATCCTGACTGCTGAATTTCTCAGTGATATGAAAGACAGAAAAATTCATTATGTTTCTTGTAAACATCTGGAAAAATCACACTACGCAGAGAGTGCACAACCACAGGCCTGGAGATGGCTCAGGGTCTCTATCACAATCTTAATCCATAAGCCCAGTCAGATGTAATTGTTCTTAATTAAAATTGTTACTAGGAAATGCAACATATCTTTCTAAAGTGATATAAATGAGAAAAACTGTAGGAAATGTTATAAAGTTTTAAGCAATATAATAATAAATCCCAGTTTGTAGATATAAAAAAAATCTTTAGGTTACCATGGTACACATTTTAAATTTAGCACATTTTAAACTTTAAAGGTAACCTTAGTAAAGCACAATGCTATGAACCAATACCAGTTGGGCAAGGTGGTGGGTTCCTGTAATTCCTGCTACTTAAACATGAGTGAGGAAAATCAGAAGGTTCAAACCAACCTGCACATTTTAGTTAAACTCTATGTTAAAATAAAAAATTGAAAGGGTTGGGGATGCAGCTCAGCGGCAGTACTTGTACCTAGCAGGCATGAGTCAGTTGCTCACTGCTAGGGAAAAAAAAAGCCCACCAAAGTATATTTCCTGATGACAGTGAAATGAGACTGTGTATCAGTAACTAATGATATACACATATGTATGAATATTCATAGCTCTTCATCTATTGCTGCATTTCAAGAAAACCTCAACGACCTCACTGCTTTACAAATAAGTTCTCTGTAATGCTCAAGTAACAAGTAAACCTTTTCATGTAAGTTAGCCCTAAGCAGAAATGAGTGTACTTTACCAGGTAAAGATATTTTAAGGGTACAAAAACTAAGTTTAAGAGCATTTTATTTAAGGAATTCAATAAAAAGTTTTAATAAGCTATTAAGAATGTAACTTAATCTAATCAAGTTTAGTATTTTTCATGGAGATACAAGTTTAAATGGTAGATTCCTTATGTTGATAGAATGAGCTATTTTTAACCAAGTTCAAAGCAATAATTTTCCACAATGGAAAAAATTACACGTATATATGCATACATGCAATACATATGCATAACCACACCAAAGCAAGGATGTAGGCTTGCCTGAAAACATGGGACAAGAAAAAGTTCACTTATATAAGATTTAGAATTTTAACAATAATTTTCTAATTATTATTCGAATATGATCCTTTCCATAGAAAATACAGGAGGAAAAACTGAAAAAAAAGTTGTTGAATCTGTTAATAGAGTTCAATATTTGTCCAGTGTGAGATCAACATACAAAGATCACATTTTCTCCCATTTAGTAATAATAAAATAGAAAATCAAAGAGAAACAGAATCATTCCAAAAAGTCAAAACCCCCAAACAAGTAAGAAATTAAATCAGCAAAAAAAGAATCATAATGGAAACACTCTTAAAAACCTACATAGAACTAGAGTGGAAGCTCTCAGTGAATGAAGGTGTATCTATACATAATGAATGGCGTGCCTTAATGGTGTAAATACACTGGTTCTCACAACTTAGGCAACACACATATTGTAATTACAACTAAAACAAGATGAATATCTGGTAAGAATTTGAGCAACCAAGTCTGAAGTTTATGTGAAACAATAAAAGTCGAGCTTTGCAAGGAATCTTGGGAATGTGAGCGTTTGTTTGACCAAATATTAAGAAAATCCTGGTAATAATGTAGTAATGGGAAAGGAGCATAAAGTATGTCCAGAGAAGAGAAGGGAGCACAGACATGGGCCGATATCAGACAGGTGGCACAAATCCACAAGGAAAAGATGGACTATTTTGTAAGCAATATTGGAAAATTGGCTCAGTATTAAAAGAAATGTTTTTCAAAGCGCTTACAAATCTTAATGTGAACTGTAAAATTTTTGAAACTGCAGAAAATAAAAGGAAATAAAGAATAAAAAATATATATGTAATTCCTAATTTACAAAAGCTTCTATTAAAAGACTTCAAAACCATACACACTGTAAGGCAAGTGTTGACTGCTTCAATGTCTACATTATGAATTATGTATCTATACTTACACTTCTAACAAAGAGTTGCAGAGAGGGAGCCGACTGGAAGATATTTGAACATTAAAGGCATTGAAAGCGTGTACCAGTAAATACAAAAAGAAGTACTGCCGGGAAAGTAACAGGAAAAATGGAAAGAGTAAAAATTCCTCATACAAGATTAGTAGTGTAAATACATGGGTCAAATATTTCTACTAATAGACCCCTATGAATATTAACTGAGATGTTGGCATATATTCTATTACTGACTGAGAGATCTTTCAGAGACCTTGCTACAGTTAATCAGCAAGATGTAATAAATCCAATGAAGGCAGAAAAGTAAAAAAAAAATGCTGTGATAATTTCTATTACAAAGAAAATGTGCTTGATTTGGAGTTATACTTTGGTATTTCTAATATATTAATAAGTAATAATAAACTATTACATTTTATGTTCAGGGTTTATTTTTCTAATCTCATAATGTAAAAAGTGACTTTGATGACAGATCTTTTTTAAAAATACATAATTGAATACAGTGGAAAAGCCCAACGATTGGGACTAAACAAACAAAAATAACAGATTAGGAAATTTTAAGTGTGCTGTAGGAGCTCAAAATGCTTCACACTCCATTGTAGTGTCTACACTTTTTAATTACAAGTCTCGTGATTTAATATATTTTTTTTTATTTTAGGTAACTATGAGATACACTTTATATAAACTTTCAGCACTTTTAAACTTTTTTCAGCATTTATATACTTTTAGGTTTATAAGGTATATAAGAAAAAATACTTGAAAACAAAGTCACGCTCCTAGTGTAAACCATAGCTAGAAAATAGGAGGATGAGAAAAAACTCCGAGTCTGAAATCAGCTTTGCTTACCTCCAAGGTTCTCAGCTGCAATTAGCAGCAACAGGGAGGCACCCTCGGCATGGGCTAAGTTTGGCCGCCCATTGGTGATGATTAATTTGCCAATCAGTGATCACCTATGTCTCCTTTAATCACAGAGCATTTTACAGCCATCTTCATGAATTGTGATAACATTAAATAGCCTGGAGCCCGATTCCTAAGATTGATATGTCAAGGTCTTTTGTGGAATTTATGGAGAACATATTTGTAAGACAAAGTGTAAGCAGTGCTCTCGCCCACTGAGACGTTCCACGGCTGGTCGGTGCGATTCTATTGCCCAAGAGGATAAGAGGACTCAAGACAGCGGAAACAGCGAAAGTGAAAAGCTTTTCATCGCCTCTCTTCTGATATTTCCGTATGTCCCTCATCTAATCAAATTTTCTGCCACTTCTCCCTTAAAAACATTCTTATCCTTTCAAATTCATAGTTTAATGTTAAAAACTTCCTTTTCACCTTAAATTTCACTGTAGAATATGATTGTATGCTTTAGGTAAAATTCCCCAGGCAACGTGAGACTGAAACTGATTCCTTAACATCCCACCGAAGATGGAAGCTTCAGGGCCAACCGGGCTCCGCTGGGGATCCGGACGGCGCATGCGTCCTTCCAGCCCACTGGTGTGGACAGTGTCAGTGTGTCTTCCAAAAGGTGCACGTATTGAAAGCTTTGTTCCCAGTGTGGCAGTGTAAAACTCTGCTCAGACCCTGAAGAGTGCAGCCTAGCAGGAGGTCACTGGAAGGGACGAAGGTAGGTCTCTTGCAACCCCAAGTCAGTTCTTGTAAGAGGCTTATACAAGGAGACCAAGCCCTCCTTTCCGTCTGGTTTCCTGTCTTACCATGCGAGGGCTTCTGTGTGCATTCTTGCCTTGATGTCAATCACTGTGACACGGAGGAGGGCTGGGAGGCTTCCAAGAGCCAGAGATGTGATGTTTAGGTCTTCGGCCTCCAAAACTGTGAGCTGCATTAACTGCTTCCCTTTATAAAACGCTTAGCTTCTAGTGTTCGGTTATAGTAATCTTCCACTCATTACTTTGGCTATCTACTACCACCACGTGCCTTTCTCTTCTTTGTTCTCTTCAACTTTTTCGCACGCATATAATACCCCACGTGTAAGCGTTCCTGTTTGATCAGCCTGCATCTCACTGTATCTAACTTGTTTACATCATCTCTCATCTTTAATGAGAAAAATCAACGCCAACATGAACCAAATCTGACCAAAAACTCCTCAAAATTTCAAATGTTGCTGGAGAAAACACACAATAGTTACTCTAGAGAGTCTAAATTCTTGACAATAAATCTTTAACGGCACTTAATGATATCTAACAAGCCAATTACACTTCTCCAGGATGCAGTCGCTCTTTATAAGGGTATTTTACATCTTCCTTCAACAAAATCTTTGGCTCATTCTAATGTGAGCTGAAAGTTATGTCCTGTTTCCTTGACAAAAACATGACAGCCACAAGCATATTGCTGCACTGTGCATATCGCCCAAGGCCTGCAGAGCTCCTGCATCCCATCTACGGCTGCTGCTCCCTTTGCCAGCGGCTGCCACATGCAGTGTTTCCATGTTACCACACTGACTCCCCTGAATTCCTTTTGCCAAAGCAACTTTTTGAGGGGGGGGGGTGTTTTCAGTCAGTAGCTCGCTTTACTAGTAATATATATATATATATATATATATATATATATATATATATATATTTTTTTTTTTTTTACTAGTAACTTATAGATCTCTGCCTCTAAGGCAGAGGAGACTGCCATGACACGAAGGCTTGGACATATAAATTTTGCTGGCCAGATTTTACACTTCCACATTGAAAATATATTTAAACAATCTCTAGTTTTGTAATCTGATCCATACTAGGACATAAAGCTTCTTACGCATGTCCTGTAAAGTAAACTGATATTACTGAATAGAAAATCTTTTTTCTTTTTTGAGATAGGGTCTCTCTATGTGGTCCAAGCTGACTTTGAACTCACTATGTAGCCAATACTGGCCTCAAAGTTACGAGGATCCTTCTGTCTCAGCCTCATGGGTGCTGGGATTACAGGTATATGCCACTACACGTGGATGGTCAAAATCATTTAAGTTCTACACAAAGCGACATAGCAGGGGCTATGCAATGTGATGGGGCATGGAGCTTATGACACTGGTTCAGAAAGGGTTCGGAAGCCAGGCAGTTTGGTGCAGCCCTCGTTCTGGCACCAGCCATGAGATGCTGAGGTGAGTTGGTCTCTCAAAAATCTCAAGGACTGTTACACAGATTGAGTAAATAACATTTGCAAAGGACTTAACACCTAGCACATTGTACAACTTCAGTAAGTTAACTATTATTAGTTTGCACACTATGTCAGTAGTAGATAGGAAATTTTAAATCTCTGACTGGTATGTAACCAAGTGTGGCGATCATAGCTGATATAAAGACAGAACCACAGAATACTAGTGTTTCACTTCAAAGTTATGATCACATTCTTCCCTGGTGAATGTGACTGACAAGTACTCTGTAAAACTTCACCTAATGTTACCCACAAAATTTTACTTTAAACATTTTCCCTCAAGAGACTGTAGCAGGAGAATCATGAGAACTTGGGCTACCTGGTGAGTTCAAGGTCAGCCAGAACTACATAGTGACACCTGTTTCAAGGAAAAAAACCTGCAAAAAGCTTTTGAAACATGAGTTGATCTAAATGTGGAGGCCGAAAGTCTTGCAGCTATCACTTACTAAAATTCTCTCACAACGAATTTTAAAACTTAGTAAGTTTTGATTACTTTTTACACAAATTCATTTTGATCAAATAATCCTACTAAATAAAGCCCCCAATTAAAAAATGTCATGTCAACTTAAGGAAAGCTGTGCCAGAGAAATATTTCTCTACTCAGCAAATTGTATGTGTACTTCATTCAGACACTGGAAGAGACCATATTATCTATGGAAGATTCTGAAAATTTCATGACATTAAGTAGCAACTGGGTAAAAATCAATTATGCATTATAATGGATAATTCCCTCACCTTTCTCCCTGAAGTAGGTCCTAAAATCCTTATTCCACAGGGACCGACCTTGTTCCCAGAGGAAAGGACCATTTTTATTGTCCTCAAAGACACAGAGGGGCCAAGAGTATTCTGAAAAACCATTTGCCAGTTGTCCCCGCTTATTGGCACCACCCGATTCCCTCTGTCCTCTCCTTCTGTCTTTCCACCTCTACGTCATCAAACTCGGTATTAAAACCACTCGCATTTGGCTCTTTCTGTGGATATCTACTTCTGAAGGTCCTTGTGTCATTTTCAATATGTATTAAGTTAATTTGTATCATTTTTCTCTCATTAATCTCCACTTTGTTACAGACGTCTCAGCCCTGAACTTCAGCAACAGAAGAAAAAGATCTTTTCTCTCCTATAAATTCAAATGCCTTTATTTACATTTATATTGACAAATTCCTTTCCTTGTGTTATTTTTATGAGCTGAAACTACATGATAATAAATATGCTTAAAAGTTATAAAATTATTTTAGGATAATATTTTTGAGTTCACCTATAGTACATGGAAATAACACAGGTAAAGGCTAAGCAATATTTTGTCAAATACATGTGCTTATTTTGAAGCTTTATTTAAAAACTTTAAAATTTAAGTCAAATGAACAGCAATTACCTTTTTAAAAATGAACAAGAATAAGAAACAAGTTTTTAAAATTTTACCTAGAAAGCATAACTAGACTCTTGCACTTTTTTTTGGTTGAGACAGGGTCTGGCTACATATCCAGGCTGGCCTCGAACTTCCAATGTAGCTGAAGGTGGCCTCAAACTCATGACGTGATCTTCCTGCCTCAGCCTTCCAAGTGCTGGGATTACAGGCCTGTGCTACCATGCTCAGAATGAATTTTTAAAATTACAAAAGTAAGAGCAATTCTAGACACTAGAGTTGAGACTCACAAATAACTTGGAGACACATGAAATACATAATGAAATGTCCCCATTTTCATACAACTTCATTAAACTGTAATGTTTTAGACATCCACAGTAACATAACAGAAAAGTATTTGTCAATGGAAAACAAATTCAATTTTTAAAAACCATTTCAGAGATAAGAAATACAGGACAATCCTTCCCAAGTAACGGCATTCTTAAATTGTACTTTCACTAATATGTTTATGGCATTATGTAGCCTACTCATTTTTAATAATACATGTGAATATTATGTATTTATTATACTAGCTTCTGGAGATGCAAGAGTTCAGTGGTATAATAAAGTAAATAAATATTTACTGTTTGTCCCTGGGTCCTAATACAAAGCTCCTAAAGCACCTGCGCTCTTCCAGTGTCTTCTGCACTTAAGGACAGAACTCAGGGAGGCACCAGTGGGGAGCTGGCGCTGCTCAGCTTCAGGATGGCACCGGTCTCCAGGAAGATCGAACCACCATTCCAGGGTTTGAACTTTGAGCCTGTCCCTAGTTCTCCATGTCCCCCATCAATGCCCCTGCCTGTCCCCAGAGAGCAAGGGCCCTGGAGATGGAGTTCAATCCTCTTCAGCCCGTCTGTTAGTCGGTCATACACAAGAGACAAACCTTCATGAGAACGACTCAAGTATGGGATTCAAGGAGCTTTCAGGTTGACAAATCTACCCATGTCCCTGGAGAGGGCATGAAATTTCTGCCCTCCGAGGTCTTTCCTTGCCCTGGAGATCTCTTCCATTTCCTTTCCTGAGCTGTATCATTTATAAGACATCTGTACTCATAAGAAAAATGCTCTTCTATAAGTTGTCTCAGTGAATTACTGAACATGAAGGGTGCTCAATGGAAACCCTGGAAATCACAGTCTGCCCGCAAATATGGGTAGGCTGGCACCTCATTGGCAGGCCTGGCTTCACTCCTTGGCATAAAAAAAGCAGGGAAGAGAGCATTTCTCATTTGGTAAATAATTAATGAGTAATCAGGGATTTAAAAAATTGAATCCATGTTCATACTGAAATTTAAGTAAAATATGTGAATAATACGGAACACAAATTTCTGTAATCATTAATGATTGTCAGGCTTTTTGCACTCTTAGGAAAACTTGTATTTGACTTTGATGAGGGGAATCAAGTTTTAGGAATAGCTACTTTTGATTAAACCAGATCATCAAGCTTTCCAAATCTGACTGTATATTCCTATAGAATATAAAAGTGATCTTAGTCCGAGCTTTACATAAAGAGGAAAGGAGCTGCTGATCTTCATATTTTTTCTTTTGGGTATTCTTTCAGGTATTCTCACCCTTACATAGCACTTGCCTCTCCTATACCAGATGCAAACCTAATTAATTTGGGAAAGAGTGAACCAATAGGTACAGTGTCTCGAGATATAGTGTCTCACAGGTCTGTGTCTATGACCGTCTCCAACATAAGGCCCCAGTTTATAAGGTGTGCTGAATGCAATTGTGCATTTAAAACACTGATTCTTGGAAAGATAATACGGTAATTTTAATTCATTTTAAACAAAATAGCTTACAAAAAGACACCAGGCATTTTACAGTTCAGGAACCTTAAAACTATGGCCTAGAAGCACACGATATGATGAGATTAGCAATAACATTTGAACACCCAGCTTTGTGAATCAGGGACTGAAATCCTTTTTTAAAGTAGTAATTGTTAAATGCATTCAAATGCTGAAATTAAGGAGATCAGCAAGGGACTCACTGCTATCTTTGGAAGCCTTAACTTGCGGGAATCAAATCCAGCGTGTCATAAATAACCCACAGAGCTTCAGTGTTGGAATTGTATTACCTTCTGAATACACCTGGATGGTTTACAACAATTTTAGAGTACATTCCCAGTGACATTTAACTACCTGCTGAAAAAGTGGAAAAAGATTGGGGAAAAATGAGATAACAGATAGGGTTCACTTTAGAATTCTCTGAAATATTGTTTCATTTTATTATAATGAATGAAATGTATCGATTATTGGTTCTACTTTTAAGCAGTAAAGTGTTCATATTATACAAAAATCAAGACTACTTGATTTTTAAAAACCTGCATAAACATATATTCAGTGCATTGTGGTCACATAATAATTGTTTTGTGAGAGGGACAGTTTTTAAACACAGAATTTCTTCTTTTCATTTTCAGTTTTTTGTTAGTACACGTGTCGCACCCAGAGTTTCTATTACCTGTGGGAAGCTGGTGCGTGTGTGACATGTCTTGATTCCTTTCTCATCCTTTCTGTTTTCCCTCCTTTCCCTCCATCCATCTCTATATTCCCTTCTCTTTTTTGGAAAATTTTCATCTTAGTAGCTTTAATGGTGAAACATATGCTGTGATTAAAATCTATAATATGGAGATAATAAGCTACTTTTTCAGTTTCCACAGACTCTTTTGACTTTTCTCTTCAAACACCCAAATCAATATTTCAACATCTTATCATTAGGCAATACTTCAATAAGAACTAGAGTATTTTCAGACCATCATCCTCAAAACTCATCTAGAACACTTTGAAGTTGATAAACATTTGTATCAACTACAACTTCAAACTAACTGTTCTCCTAAGGAATCAAGCTACTTTTTAAGTTATTGTTGTCAGTATTATATAAAGATAAGATTATCTTTAAAAGTAAGTTATATGTACTTCTCTGTAGGCTCTATGTAGACATGAAGATATTTATATGAAAAAGATCTATAATCATGAAAACATTCTTATGATATTGTTGGACAATTAAAATGATGTCAATTTGCTTTTCTGCCTTCATGGCTCTAGAGCCCAATGTTACACTATCAGAGCTGAGTCATTTCTGACTCAATTATTTCCAGCCGCCTGCAGAAACATGGTCCCCAAAGCAGAGACTGCAAAAAAGTAGAATAAGATGTCAAGGATGTTGTTGAGGTTGAACATTTTTCTACTTGTCCCTGAAGCTATTCAGAAGCCTTTTTAAATTTCTTTACATATGGCAGATGCCCGAGCTCACTGAGAATGCTTGTTTTTCCTCCAGAAGTAACTACACAACTTGCTATTTATTAATCAAATGAGCATTTCAGCCCTGGAGCCATTTCTTTCATAATAGGATGTTTGTCTTTAAAAAAAGAAAGGATCATACCATGCAGAATTTTTAATGATACCATATGGTAAACAAAGCCAGTCAAAGTCTAATGAGATTTTAGTGTTGACTGAACAAAGCTTCACAATGGAAAACACAAAATACTAAAGATAGCAGAGTATTTCCACATCTTATAAAGTAATCAAAGCATTCTGCATAAGCACCAAATGAAATGTTGTGTGCTTTACACATATGTTACATTTAATGACCACAAAAATCTACAAAACAAATCCATGTATTCTGAATTCAGAGTAGAACCTGAGATGCAGGTCCCCAACGCAACTTGCCAAGGCAAAACATTCATTAGAGGACTGAAGAGAAATGCACTCAAACAGGTCTGACTGTCAAGCTATTCCTTTCTCCCACTGTGTCTTCCCTAGGCAACTAAAATCCTTTAAATCATCTCCCTAAATGTGTGCTGACCCATCACTCATGTAAAACTTAATGGAATAGACCAGAAATCAGAAAATATGACTTGGCAAACTGATGGAGGAAATCAGAGGGACAGACCTGGGCAAGGAAGCCTGTGGACCCTATACATAAGCACTGATTCTCCCTCTGATGACCCTGACCTGGGGTTATTTCTTTTAATTCTCCAAAATAAAGTGTTCTCTTATTTAGTGACAAACAATTTTGAGAATTTAAAATATATTTAAACAATAGAAGTCAGTGACTCAGAAACTATTAAACTTTTATTTCGGAGGTAAATGTCAAGCACTCCTAAACCACCTCCTGATTTAAGATTTTTCATGTAGATATACTTTAGCTAAATACTTTAGAAATACACTATAAGTTAATAGGTAACAATTCATAATTGTTTTATCCATATATATATATATATATATATATATATAATTTTTAATTAGGTTAGATCTTTGCAACAATTACTGTAAGCTATAATTTCAACCTGTGAAAACCTCAACCAAAAAATTCAAATGATTGGAATTAGCTCTGCCTTCTAAGTACAATTACCTAGTCTGATGAAAAGTGACAAATCACAAGTAGCCATTCAGCAAATAAACATATATTGTTCACTTTTAATGATTTTTTTGGACAGACCTCAGCACTGCTGGACTTTAAATCCCTGATAATCTTGTTACCTATAGTACTATATTTCACATTATTTATTTTTATCCAAATTATAGCACTAAACATAGAGACGAACCAGCCAAATAAATGTTCTCCAACACTGCAAAGGTTTACTATAATGACCCCAGAATTAGTTTGGAATTTAAAAGTAGCTACATTATTTTTAAATGAATTCTGTAGGAGTTAACCAGGCATGGCGGTCAGGGAAGACGAAGCTGGAGAAGACGGGAGGTGAGACCCACACAGAGAGAACGCTCCCAGGACCACCGGAGGGGCTCACGGCCTCCAGGGAAGCCGAGGGAAGGGCAGCAGGGTTAGGAAGGCTGGCAGCTTCGCGCTGCAAGCCTGGACTTCAGTTTAACAATAATGGGAGGCTTTTAAGAATTTTACCCAAAAAAGACTTGCTTGATTGCACCTTTCTAAGAGGTCTCTTTAGTTGGAGATAGCAGGAGCAAGAACTAATATGAGTGGAGAACTACGGAGAGCACTGTCACTGTCCTGCAAACGATGACTGAGGTTTAAAGGAAGGACAGGAAGGAAGACGGGAAGAAGCAAGCATATTTTGAACAAAGCAAACATGTTTTGAAGTGTGTGTATGAGAGAGAGCGAGAGTATAATAAAGGACATAAATATTTGATGCGTGAATTATTTTAGGGAAGCTTCCAAAAGGTGTTACACGGCCACTTTTTTCTGAATATATTGAGTGAGGTGGCCCATCGTGTTTACCACTTATAACAATACATTCATAGAGCTAAAAATGGAAAAAAAATGAGGTATTAATTTTATGTCCCAGCAGATACACTAAAAGCTACAGATAAATGATGCTTATATCTTTAAAACTTCACATCTTGTGTACCATTTCTGAATGCATTTCATACAGATACAGTATTTATCTTGGTTTTAATAAAACCAGATTTGTGTGTTTTTATTCTTCAATCTTCTTTCCGTCTCAGTCATGCCTCACTGACTTCTTTTCAACCATTTTTAAACACAATGAAATCCCCCTTAGACTCGGGAGAGCACTAAGGAATACTTTCTTGACATCTTTCTTGGCTCATCAGTGTTTCCCTGGGCCTTCACAAGGCCGTCATTCCCAACTCACTGAGGAGAGGGACTGGAATCGTCACTACGCTGCCACGCGCCGGTTCTACCAGCACCTGTGTCGCGCCAACTGTTTTTTATTTCATCCAGACTCAGTTGGACAAGATTCACCCTCTTAGCTTCATTTAGCTTAATTGACCTGTGTCCTTTCTGGTGTCTAAGAGAACAGACCTGCTGTGCTGTCCCACAGGCGCTCCCTCCATGTCCTCGGGTCCTGCGGATGGCAGTGACTCCCTTCCCCATCTCCTTGTGTTCTTAATCTTTCAGTGGTCTCCATCAGTGTGTCAGCACTCAGGCTTCCGCTATTTAAAATCATTCTCTACACCCTAACTGTTCAACTTCTCCTCTGCCCTCACTGAAATTTTAAGAAGTGTCATCAAGGACTGTTTACATTCCTCTCCTCACTGGGCAGTCAGGTGTGTTTTGTTTTTCTGCCACTGTGAAGTAGAAAGCAGGGCGCAACAGAATGAACACCTTCCAATGGTCATAACCTAGGAGTCAGTATAAACAGAATTCAAATCATGATACTTTCACTTAAAGCCTATTTTGCTAAATAGTATAAAATTGGATGCCATTAACGTCACTAAATGTAGTCATTGAGTTTGTGTGTTTTACTGTTTTTTAAAACAATAATATCAATCCACACTATGAATGAAATACATACGAATAATGAGCAAGTTGATCTATTAAAATATGTGGCAATGTTAGGTGCAAGTTCTGAAGTTAAAAGTCAGCACGACTAGGATGAAGAACTGGCCTTTTCTCCTAATTTTTAACTTGATAGACTATTTTATATAAATATCAAAGTTTTTTCCAGTTCTTCCAAAAACTATTTTATATATAATACAAATAATGATTACTTTTGTTTTGCTTTATAAAATAAAATGGTATACATAAAAGATCTAATTTATAGTAACCAGAGGAAAAGATTTTTATGTGGTCATTTAACTTATTCAAATTCAGTTTCATCTATAAAACTCTATGCAATTAACACTTTTTCAGAATGACAGTTTACGTATTTCAATAACATAATTATTATTACCTCAGTGTAAGATTAAAAATAACAAAGGCTATTTATTTATGGTAGATAATGCCTAGTTTGTCCCCGAATATTCTTATTGTCCTAATTCCTTGAATATCCTTCACAATTAACTTAGGCAAATGATTCCTTCACCAAAATGAAGGACTAATCTCAACAGTACATTTCACTTAACCTCCAGCACATTTTGCTTCTCTGTCCCCTTTCACTCTGGGTCCAGCACGGGCCAGGGTCTATGTCAGGTACGGAATGCAGAAGGGCGGAGGGCGGGTCACGGAGCTGCTCTCTAAAGTAGTTCACGGAGGATGCCGTCAACACGTGACAAGCCACCTCCTGCAACTTCTCAAAGCACATTCATTTAAACACAATTGTTCATCCAAACTGGCACAGACCAGCCAAGTTACACAAAAATGCAATTCGACATGTATAAATGACTAAGGTATATCCCATATTACTATCTTTCCTTAATGCCAAGGAATTAAGTTAAATTTAGGGAACATACCAGACAGTTCCAATTTTTCTTTTCACAAAATGTAAATCAGCTACTTTTTGTAAGTATAAAGTGCTGTTAGTGTTAAAGAACAATGTGAATGTGTTCACATCCCTGCATGGCCAGCATTTTGTGAATATAGAAGAGTGGAATTTGGGTTTAAGGATAAAGTTTGGACATGGAAAGACAACTGCATACAATGAGACTTCTGGGTAGATTCACTTGCAGGAGTTTGTATTAACATTTTAAAGTGGGGTAAAACTTGCAGTCATATATTTATATTTCAGAGTATAGTTTGGACATTCCTAATATGAAAATTTGAAACCAAAATGCTCTAAAATCCAAACATGATGCTTGAAATGTTTCAGATTTGGTGATACTTCAGGGCCGGGGATATAGCTCAGCAGCACAGGCGCTTGCCTGACAAGCACAAGGTCCTGAGTTGGATTCCAGGGACCAAAAAAAAAAAAAAAAAATTTGGTGACACTTTAAATTTTAGACTCTCAGATTAAGGATTCTAAACTATAATGGCTATGCAAATAGTCTAAATTTGAAGTTTCCAAACTTTAAAAGCCTTGTCGTGCTAAGTATTTTGAATAATGGGTACCCAGCCTGTATTCATACTTAGGAGTTTTCGCTACCTTCTCTCAGAAAGAGAAGAGGTCAATTAAAGAAGAGCTCCTATATGAACACCTGGATTCATAATCTCAGCATTTTTTCCTGATGGTAACAAATTCCTGCTTTTGTTCTTGCAAACAGCACTACCTGGCTGCCACTATACTTTTTCCCAAAGGGCACTTATCACAGTGACTGAGGTAGAAAGTCTGTCCCAATCCAGAAAATCTGTATGTGCTTTCAGAGTAACATGAATATTAATATTAAAAACTTACTATATTTTAAGTTAGCTTTTGGAGGGAAAGTACATTTGGAGAGCTTAATTATGCTTATTTTCAGCCAGATTCAATCACGCACATAGTAAATAACCCGATCACTGATGTCATTTCTTCATACTATTTGGATACAATAAAAGTAGATGCACATTAAGAATACAATTTCAAGGAAATCTATAGAAAATCAAAATTAAAATCACTTACTTGATATTATCCAGACATCCTGATTCAGGTTTCAGTATGGCAGTGTGATGGAACATTTTATATAAAGCAATTCCCAGGAAGATGACATTAAGCTGGAATGCAAGATGTATGTTATGAATTATCAGAGTAGAAAAACAAAAGACAAAAACCAAGTCTATTCTATGTAACAAATAAATTGTTCTGGGAAATTAACTTTTAGAACATTTTTAAATGAACTGGATCATAGATAACTGCATGGAATTTTAGTCAAGGTAAGAAGCCTATTCTGGGAATTTGAATTCCACTGAGTAAAAAAGCACTGTTATGCCAAATAAACACAAATACAAAATTAGCAGCAGGTAGAATGTTGTGGAAATTCTGAAAGAATTCAAAGCCCAGTGTTTGTTGTATCAAAAGTAACTAAACAAATGTAACAACTGTTCTAGGTGTGCTATTTCTGGACACTGAACATTTCTTCAGATTTATTACTTAGGGATACATTTTCAAATTTTACATTATAAAAGTGCAATAATTAAAATCAATGTATTTTTGCATAGCTAACTCAAAAGAATTGGAAAATGCTGGTGAAATTCTGATGACAACAAAGTAAGATGAAAGTAGAAAAAACCCTCATGGTATTATTTCCCTGAAACAAGAGGAAGCACATGATTTAAAACAAAATACTTCTGGATAAATTATCTTTGCCACTTACATCTACTTTAGTTACAAATAGTTCAGAAAAGCACACATTGAATTATCCTTTTCCACTTGACTGACTTATATATTCCATACCTTGGGACAGGTGGAGGCTAGAAAAATCCAGTTAAAAGTCCCACTGAAATTCTCCCTATCATACACAACTTTTCCTTCACAGTTTTTATGAATCCTCTCCAAATTTAGAACATCTCAAAAGTAAGCATGTTTTGAAATCTATTGAGTGGCTAAAAGGACTCACCTAAACTGAACCCATTTTCCATTTGGTGGGAAAACCTGGCTGGCACTGCTGTGAGGTGACCCGTGGTCACTACCACCCTTGCTCTTGCTTTTCTTGCCATTGTTTTTCTACAGAAATATCTCTGTTTGCTTGCAGAGTGCGCCTTAGTCCCTACTGTAAATGTGAGTAGATGTGTTTCATTTGGGGCAACTGCCTATGCCTGAGCACTGTGTAGGTCCTGTCTGATAGGTAATACATGTACCGTATTATCATACCAAAGTCTGAAACGTCACTGAATTCCAAAATATATGACAAGTAACTGCCTGCAACTTCTCAAAGCACATTCATTTAAACACAATTATTCATCCAAACTGGCACAGACCAGTAAAATTACACGAAAATGCCATTTAACGTATATGCATGATTAAGGTGTATCTCATGTTACTGTCTTTCCTTAATGCCAAGGAATTAGGGAAGTTAAATTTAGGGAGCATGCAAGGGAGTTCAAATTTTTCTTTTCACAAATGTAAATCAGCTACTTTTTGTATGTATAAAGTGTCAAGTGTCGTTAATGTTAAAAAATAAGGACAATGTTTTCACACCTCTGCATGGCCAGTGTTTTGTGACTATAGAAAGGTGGAATTTGGGTTTAAGGAAAAAGTTTAGAAATGAAAGGTAACTGCATACAATGAGACATCTGGGGAGACTTACTTGCAGGAGTTTGTATTAATACTTCAAATTGAGTAAAACTTGGAGCAACGTATTTATACTTCAGAGTATGTTTATATGTCCTGAACACGAAAATCGGAAATCTAAAATGTCTCCATATGTTTCAGGTAAGAAATTATAGGCCTGTATTTTATTCAGAGTCAAGTCACATTTTATTCAAAGGAATAGCAACTTTGTGTTTCTGTACACGATGATACTAACAATTTTGTCTTAATGTAATACAGAAAATCCAGATAATACACATTTCAAAATGAAAAAGAAAGGATGATTCTCAAATACATGTGTATTGTATTTGTAGTTGTGCCTTGTCAAAATCTTCTTCAGTTTTAAACATTCCTATAAGAAACAAAATCGGAAGGAATACAGGTATTTTCTCATCTGTCCATTCTCCATGAAAATATTCTCAGAGAAAAAGAGTGGAAATACACTGTCAAAGTTAGAGTCATCACTGTCCAAATGGCTCCATAGCCAAGTGGATTATGTCACACTGAACCCCTGAGTTCCCTCGCCAAACCTCTTCCAAATGCCTGTTTTCTATTCCCACTGGTTTTGATGAAATATTCCACTTTAGAAAAGTAGACTATAATGAGTGTCTAATTGCTTGAGTTATTTTGGGTCAAGTAAGTACATGCTTTCCCCAAATTAACCTATGTAAATTACAGAAATTTAGTGCAGGGATAGTGAAAAAGTTTCATTTGGTGACCTGGGAAACACAGAGTTAATTAGGAGTTCTCACCATAATTATCAAGGTCGCTGGTCCTATAAAACTCCAAATGAAGTAGGTATCAAGTCGGAGCCAACATCTGCAAGGAAACACAAGGGAGAGAAGGCATTCAAGGAGCAGGCATGCAGCATACATAAGCGAGCAAGTGACAGAGAAGAATGTGAGTTGCAAAGCGTTCCACTGGGAGACAGGAAATATTACATTGCTTGTTCATTTAAATGCTGAATTATGTGCCCGATTTCTGACAGCACTATTGATGGAGTAAGATAATTACCCCTGGAGGAAGAGGGAGAAATGGCACTGGGCCTATTTGCTAAGGCCTTTTGTGTACGTCATTAGAAACCTTGTAAAAAAAAAAAAGAAAGAAAGAAAGAAAAAGGAAAGAAAAACCCATACACAGAGCCATTAAATTGAGGAGTTTTAAGCTATCCTTTTCTCTCCAATTACAGTGCTACATAACCTGTCTATCAGCTGTTCGGCAGAATGACATTTTCCTGTCAAGATCTGAGGAAATTCAGTACAAAGAAGAAATAAATTTGGTAGCAGGAGATTGAAGTTTAATTAGGTTGGGCAGCCAGGCTTTGAGAGTTCTCCAGTCTTGAAAAGTGTATTGTTACTGTTCATACTTCTAGGGTTCCAAATGATCCTTAGCATCCCATGAAGTTGATTCATGACCTAAAAGTAAATTATTAATCACTTAATTTCAAGCACATTTAATACTTCCCCAATTCTGAAAGCCTCTGGGAAATTACATTTTCATTCTTCAGGATGACAGGAAGACAAAATGGAAATGATTAGTTACGAGAAAGATTAATGTAAATTCTGAACAAATTATATCTGATGTTAAAAATAATATCTTGAATTATTTGTCATTTTGCTCTATTTGAGGCATAATTAAACAGAAAGGACCTCTACTAGTAAATATTCAAGAGCATTTCACTGTGTGTTCTAAACCTGCAAATCTTAATAAGGACTTAAATATTCCAGTGATTACACAAATGCTACCCAAACCTAAGCAGTAATGGAATATAAGCAAAGCTATTAAGAAAGAATCCTATAAACTCATATCTATAAAGAAATTGATTAGAAATACATTTTCTATTTCTGTGATGAAATGTAAAACAGTTAAAAAAAAAAAGAAGAGTAAATCGACATATGTCAAGAAGTTAAAAGTTGAATGAAAGTCAGGTGAAGCATCTAACCACACATATTAAATATACACCCATGATATATGATGTATATATGTTACATTTATAAGCACAAACATAAATTCTACACACTTAAAGTTGTATATTTTTGATAGGTGCACATATGTATAGATTTCTAATGGAAAAGAGACCAAATCAACTCCATGTTAGCAGCTCTCCCTAACATAACAGTACAAAGGACTGGAATTTGAATGAAGGGATCTTATTGATATGTTTGTTTCAACACTTACTGGCAGAAATGTGTCAATATTTGAGTAATGAGGTAGTGTCCTTTTACTATGGTTTCATTTTATTCCTGTTTCTGTAATTTTCAAATTTTTCAAACAAAGACTTCTTGTCTTCTATTTAAGTTAAATGCAAGTAAACTAATTTCAACAGAAGTTCAATAGGTACTCCAGTAAGAGACTGGCTACCAGTTTATATTTTTTATACAAATGAAACCATTTCCTTTTATTCAAAATAAGCATAATAATTCTGCTAAAGGAAGCACCAATCACTTTTTACGTTATTAGCTATTTATTTGTTCGGATAAGTGGCTGTCTTCATGCTGTGCCATTCAGAAACACTGTCTAGAGCAGCTAGAAATGTGGAACTGCCCACAGTGGAAACCAACCAGGAAACTCAAAGTTAAAATATGAAAGGTATCTTCATTCTTCCCATATTCTAGCTTATCACACCCTAATAAAAGGGTCTCTGCATGTAGGCAGTAACTGAAGGGGACAGGGCAAACCTCTGGGTAGCTCAGGATTCTCAAAAAGCACCGCCTTTTCCCTGAGGGTAAAAACATGAAGGACAAAACAGGAACGTTTTTTCAGATTAGACCAGACACAAACACACACACACACACACACACACGCGCGCGCGCGCGCGCGCACACACACACACACACACACACACACACACACACTCAGCACAAAGATGTTCCCGAAATCACACCAACGTAAGACTATACTAACCATACATTCGAGGATGACTGTTAATTCCATGTCTCTAGTTTGTGGCTCGAATTGTGGAGGTCAGCCTGAGAACTATAGCACATAGTCAGTAAATTCTTTTTATAGGGAAACTTACTTTCAGATCTTCTGAAAAATGTCATTGTACAGATGAAGATCTTATACAAATAACATTAATTATCTTACTAATGAATGTCTTAGATTAACAGAATTATAAAATTTTCATGTCACTAAATATGAAGCTTCAACAAAATTATGTCATTAAATTTTAGCCTTGCAAAGCTTTATTTCTTTGCAAACAATCTCAGTGTAGCAAATGCTTTATTTGGAAATGTATTTTTGGTATAATTCTCTCTTAAATATGAAAGTGAAATGAGAAATTATTTTTATACTTTAAGGAAATTCTTCAGTGTCTATTTGGCAGGATAGATTTAAATTCCTTTCAAAAGTGAACAGCTCTGAAACCCTGGCCTCTACCGAGTAAATCATCTCTCTGCCAGCACGGGCACTGTCCGGGCGCCGCTCTCTCCTGGAGGGCTCCGTGGCAAGAGGTGCTTTCTAATTGGACTGCCATATGGCCCCACCTGCTGTTGGTTTTGGCCGCACGCTGGCTTTTTCAAGGCTGTCGGTATTTCATCTGTTTCGCATAACCTATCTCAAAATTTCACATGATTCCTGCCCAGTTCACTGTGCCGATGTTCAAATGAGTCCCCTCGGCTTCAGCACGAGGAAGACACAACACGGGGCTCACGTGCGGCCCACCGCATCACATTCTAGAAATCTGGCGACTCCGTGTCTTTTGAACACAATCCAAAACCACTGGGTAAGAGGAGACAGGGTCAGATCAGTGAACAAATGCTACAGTAAAAATTTTATCACACTGAAAATGACAAAATTTGCCTCACAACTGGCCAGACTTGCTATCGAAGAATCTCATTGTTCATAAAGTCGACTTTTTCCACCAAGCAACCTTTAATTTGTGAAATTAGGAATTTTGGTAGGCATTCTTGTTTAAATTTTGAATTTACTTTTAAAAGTTTAATTTTTAAATTTCAACTGTCTATTTTTTAAAAATCACATTCATGCCTTATCTTTATAGAAATACTGTAACAAGAGTAACTGATCCAAAGTTGAAAAGCAAATGTATACTGAACATACTACATCTCTAGTTGAATACTCACATTCCTTCCATACCAAGAACATTCTAAAATTAATAGGAGCGCTTGTCCTATACTATAGACCTTTTCCTGTCTTTATTTCTCCTATGTGATACAGATATGCTTTTTAATTTCTATTTTTGTAGCATATTTTTTGAAATAATAAAAGCAATGTACTGTCATATGCTATGTAACAAAGTCTTACTGAGTTAGTATAAGGTTATTGGTCTGAATGCTTGATAGAACTAGTGATAAGCCAAAGGGTACATTATTATTCTCCTCCACGGTACTGCCATTCCAAAATACAAGAAGCATCATTGAAATTAATAATCAAAGCATTCACACTAGTATCACCTTCCCAGTGAAGAGTCAATTACCTATCTAACAAGCATTATCTTTACTCAGAAAAGAGGAGAAAAATGAAGCAAGTTAATATTTCAAAATATGACAAATTCATTTCTCAAAGTAGGAGAACAGAAAAGTCATACTTCTAAGGTTTAAGCTCTTCTGCTAAAGGACCTACCATTTTAGCATCAGTCACTTGAAATGGCATGATTCTCTTTTATAAAAATAGTAAGGCTCACTATGCAGCATACATAAATGTCACCCAAATCATGTTTTACAATATTTTCAGATACCAGTAACACCAGCAAAGCACAGTTCCCTATTGAAAGTCAGCAGTGCAAAACCACTATCATGCTTCGGGGCACTGTGTTTTGTTGTTGGTTTAATTCATTCATATCAAAGCAGATATCTACCTATTAAACCAAAGGTTTCTGAAGTAATATAAAATAGCAATGGTACTTAGAATTAAAAACTAGCTGTATTACATCATATGTAAGTTATGTCTCCCTTATATCCTCAACATATCATTTGCTAAAAAGAATTTCACTATGTCTCCAGCAAAATGCATCTTCCATTCTTCTGAGGGACTACAAAAGCAAGAATAGTACTATTTGCTATAATTTATTAATACCTGTTGGCACAATTCCCATAATCTCATCTTTCATAAATTAATATGATATAAGAATTCCAACCATTACTCTAAAAATTGGGTGCTTATTAATATAGTGTATAATTTTAAAATGTTCCTGATCATAAAGTTTGTGTTTTGTCATTTGTATCAGCTAAATATTAGAACCAGTAATAACACTTACAATTTAATAAATGCCTACATGTGCCAGACAATTATGTATTTGCATACATAATTCTTACATACATATATACATGCACACACATACACGTATATGTACTTATTATACATTAATACACAGTTTCAAACATTACCACAGTCTTGAAAGATCCTTATAATAAACACCACTTTACAGAATAAGAAAGTGAAATTCAGGACAACTAGAATTTAATTCTAGTCAACTTGACTCCAGAGTCAGTATGGCTACTGGATGGTTCTAAACCAAATAAAGGTATAGCTTAGTGAATTACAAATTCTCAGTCATTAGATGAAAAGGTATGTGCATTTTCCTACAGCATAGATTATGGAAACAAGTCTAAAGTAAAAACACCAAATCTTCCTAAATGTAGCATCATCTCTTGATAGCAATGAAAATTTTAGTATTTTAACCTAGCTTTGCTACAATACAATTTATATGCAAAAAGTACTCATTTAAAGCAAACAACTGAATTTGTCTGAGTATACTTAACAGTTGCGAAGCCATTAACATACCCTAGTTTTACCTTTCTGTTACACCAAAATGCAAGCCTGAGCTTCCCAACAGTCACTCGCCTCACCTGCCCCTGCGAGGCCACCCCACGCTCTCACTACCCTGCGGCAACCACAGCACTTCCTGTCCTAAAGATTTCCGCATTCCAGTGTTTCATATAGACAGAAACATACAATATGTGATCCTTTGTGATTGACTTCTTTCATTTATGTTAAACATTTTATTATCTATCTTTTACCTTATTTTTAATCTATCTTATAAATATATCCCATTTTATTTATGCTCTGATCAGGTGAAGGACATTGCTTGTTTCTGTTTCTTGGCTGGCATCAATCATGCTGCTATGAACAGCGCTGTACATTTTTATGTGGACCTATGCTCTATTTTTTTGAGTAAATATCCAGGAGTAGAATTGCAGGATCAATCTGGTAGCTACTACAGTGCTATATAGTGCAACAAATTATACATTAGGGCTTCGATTTCCTTACAGTAACATTTGTATTATAGGCACATCATAGGGTGAAGTAATTACACTTATTAAGTGATCCCTGGACGTGTAATGATAGCTATGGAAGTTAGCATACTGCTTTGGTTCCAACAAGAATTCCTGTCCAATATTTGCCATTAGGTATACCATTTCATTGCATTTTAAAAACAACACCCTTTCTTTGTATGGCTACTTTTATAATAGAAAATTTGTGTTCAACAAAATAGAGTGACAATTTTAAGTCCAATGATAAAGACCCTGGGTGATAAAATCATGATACAACAAATTCTTAGTCTCTTATAAATATAGACATACATATACACATACGCTTACACACAAAACACGATCTTTAGGTTTTTTTTTTTTTTTTTGGTCTTTTTGAGACAGGGTCTCATTATGCAGTTCACGCTGACCTTGAACTCTCTTTGTAGCCCAGGCTGGCCTTGAACTCGCAGCAATCTTCCTGCCTCAGCCTCCCAAGTGGGGGATTACTGGCATGTGCCTCCACGCCTGGACATGGTTTTGAGTTTTAGTACCATAGTACACTAATATACTCATATATTCTCCATTTACATATTGACTGATTACTTCAATATGTCTTTTAAACATACTTTAGTTATCATGTGTACTATTCCCACTGGCCCAAATATAATCGAACGTACCTGATGATAATACAAACAATAAAATTGTTTAATGTCACTAAAATGTTATAATACAATGTCATATAATAATGGCTTGAGAAATGCACTAAATCAAAATATGATTTTCTTTGAGTAGATTCAAGTGTTTAGATATACAACTGTATAAAAATTTCCAAACATATTTTATGAGATTTTCAAGTTTAATGTTTTTTGATTGGTTTGTCTTTTGAATAATACCACAATCTAGTATTTTGTAAAAGAGAATCAATCATCACTTCTCAGCTTACGCTGGTTAGCTGATGAAATGAACATAAAGGAATGTAGGGGCCCATGACTAACAAAGAGCACCCATTTACGGCTTTAATCTAGCCAGCCGGGAAGACAAATCATGATTTCATAGATGATATATAACAAGTTTCAGACCATAAAATTTAATCGTAATTATTTTTAAGAGCTTGGCTATCCTTGCAGTACTCCAGGATTTCTGGTTGATTATAAATGCACATGACTTAATCTATATCTTTTAGAAACGCCTTACCCATTTTCTAGCCCATAATTCATCTCTGAGACTATTCTCTGAACTTCACCCTTTCCCAACACTGTCCTTGCTTCTGACCCGCATTTCCTTCCTCTTTCTCTAGTCCACTCAAGGTGGCCCCTGCTGCTTTTCCAGTTGTATGCACGAAATTAGGAAGAAAACGCTAGAAATTATTATTTTGATTTTTATCTTTCTTTTTTTTTTGGTACTGGCAATCAAACTCTGGGCCTCATACTTGCAAGGCAGATGCTGTGCCACTGAGCTATATGCCAGGCCCGAATATGCTTCTTTAAATAAAAAATGACTGTAATAGGCTTGCAGTTTTGGATAATATTTAGGTAATTAAAGTTGGAGTGAACTGATTACTTTCAAGTTATAAAACCAAAATACTTAGCAATGAATAGCCAAAAATGTCTGCTCTGATTTATTATTAAGTCAATGCCAACTTTTGCTATAATCACCTTCTGAGAATATTCCATTAAATGGCTTCATTGAAGAGCCATGTGAATGTGTGAGAAACCAAGAGAAAAATACAAAAACAGAGACAAACCCAGCACATTTGTTCATTACTAACTCTGCAATAAACATCTCTGTGGTCCACTAGTCGAGGTTATTTCCAAAAAGGAATTTTACTCATTTAAGTAGAATTTTAAATGATAGGTTAATGTGTCCAAACATTATTCTAAGTACATTTTTAGGTATATGTTAGATAATCTGATTTTGTTGAACATCAAAAAATAATGACTTTTTTACAAGCATTGTAAGTTGACAAACTGAGCAACATCTCAAAATCAAATCTTGTATGCTTTGTACATAATAATAAATTCAACAGCCCTAATAATTTTTCATAGAAAATCACATCATAATCCATCAGCGAGCTTGAATATGACAGTTACCTCTATCTGCATCAAAATAATACTTGTGCTGGGAATATAGCTCAGTGGCACAGCGCCTGCAGCAGCACAAGGTCATGAATTCGATTCCCGGTACCAACAACAAAAAAACAAAAACAAAATAATACTTATTGACCTTACAAAACAATTTTATCTCTAGGTGTATCTCATTCCATTGTTATGATTGTCTACTTTTTAGATATCGGAGCTATTATTGATATGGTTAAAGGCCTCAAATATACAACTTTACTATTAGTATAATGAAACAATTCATCAAAGTAACAGGAAATGAAAAATGTCTACTATCTGGATTTTTGTAAAACACATTAAATAATTTTATTTTAGATATATTCTAAGTAGATGTGAGAGAGGAGATAAAATTCAGGAATTTTATCTTCGTTCCAAAACTAAGTAAAAAAGACCTCTAAGACATAAAAACTTACTATTTTGAACTTCATAAGAAAGTATAGAAAATAGCTGCCAATATTTCCCCAAATTCTGGCTGATGTCAGTTTGTACTCTTAATTACAAATAAATCAACATAGCACATAAGACAGTAACACTGGCAAACAAACAAGGGCATGGAGAGTTCCACAAACAGAAGAGCTGCGTGGGGGTCAGAGCGTGGGAAGGACCATGCTCCTAATGACAAAGCAGAGCACGCCAGACAAAGGAGGAGAAATCGACAATGGCTGTGTAAAAATGGGACAACTAAGACAGGTAGATAATAAGGACCAAGACATCTAATTCTATATGCAGAAACCCTGTGAACTGTGTGAAAATTCATTGTTCATATTTTTCTTTGACAAGATATTAAGTCCTGGTAGAAATATGATAGCTCATTTCAGCTCCTGCATAAACTCCGGGGACTGAATGATGGTTCTTGTCTCCATATCTGACCCTTCGGTGAGTAAAACGTCAAAACACTGCTGTATATGTAGATGGCTGGATGAACTACTAAAACTCTGGAAGTTGAATCTTTCTCCTATGTACTCCAAAGGCATTTCTGTGGACAATTTATTTAAAATGTGCACACATACTGAAATGTTTTATGCCTGTTTTTTATAAAATTTTAGTGAAAATTTCTCAACCTAATCTTTCTTTCAGCTATCCTCCTTTATTTCTATAGTATCTGTTCTGGTATTCTTTGGGTTGGGGAAAATCATCATTGCAAAACTGAACTATGAAGATTTGTTTCAGTGACTGGCTGGGAAATAAGTTAGACTCTATTCCTACAGAGTAGTAGTGTCAGTAACTGAGACCTTCCAGGGATAGTCCAGGAAATTAAAGCAGTGAGAGCTAAAGCTTTAACAAAGTCACGAGAGACTTCACAGAACTCATTTTAAGAATAGATGGCTTCCCACTATCCGGAGAGTGACGCCTGTCTCAAAATGAAGGACTAAAACGTAAAGCAAACAAGTTGAGTCATTCAGTAATAGGAAAATTTGCAAATGACTAAGGAGGGAAAAAATAAATGTTAAACAAGAACAAAAGCAGATCAAGACTTTCAAGAGAGAAAAACTGGAACTACTTAGAACAATATTTTAAATGGGGTAGGGTCACATATAAAATGGCTTTATATAGTCTGTGACTGTAACGAGAGGGAAAATAACAGTTTTTAGGTGGTCTTCCTTCCTTCCATCCTTCCTTCCTTCCTTCCTTCCTTCCTTCCTTCCTTCCTTCCTTCCTTTCTCTCTCTTTTATTTTGGTACCAGGAGTTGAACTCAGGACCTCATGCTTGCCAGACAGGCACTGAACCACCGAGCTCCATCCCTGGCCCTTAGTCTTCTTTCTTAAATTTTATTTTATTTCTCTTTGTTTCATTTTATACTTTGCTCTTTTTTAAACTGTATTGTTTCTATGCACCAACACATATGCTGTTCCAAGTATCTGCCCAATAATTCTGATGCCCTCTTTGAGTCATTTCCTCTAGGAATCCTCATTTCTGTGAAGCAGGATGGTTAACTTCCAGCATGTCTAGATTATTGATTAAAAGGTTTCATAGGAGAAAGTTATGAAATTCGGCTTATTAAGGTCTGCACAAATTGGTGTTATCTAACCTCATCTGAGCCTTTAGTGCTGCTTAGAAACCTTTTTATTAATGTCTAATTGGCTGCTTAGCCACACTCTCCACAGCGCTCATTTCAAAGCTTCTCAAATCTCCCATCCTTTCAATGTGACCTCACATATTCACTCCACAGAAGTGAGCACCTTCTCCTGGATGGCAACATTTTTCCGCATTAAAATTTTCTTTGCCCATTCTTTCCTTTACACTTACCTCAGAATAGAAAGGTCATTTTATCATTTTAAAAAATACTTTCCTTCACTTGAAGTAAACCTGCCTTAGTATACCACTCATCTCCCAAAAGCTAGCTTTGTAACAGGAGATAAGCATTAATTTATGTGGTCCATGGTTTTCTCCTCTATAATATAAATATCATGTACTTGATGAACTGCAAAGATGGTGTTAATACTAAATCAAGGTCTTCTTAATGTCGTATTTAGTCAGAGCCTTTCAGCCCCAAGACCAGTGGTGGAACTTTCAAAGACAGTGAGCAGCCAGCTGCAGCACGCACGCCGCAGGTTCTCCACCACTGCCCAAGTCCCGGGCCTTTCATCCAGCCGATATACCCAGAATGCAAATGGGGCATTTGATCTTTTTCTCTCCAGCAATCTCTTATCAACTTGATCCTTCTCACACTGCACATACTTAAGACTTCATCCTTTAAAATCCTCCCCCGTTATTATAATCACCTAAGCTAACATTTTCACTGTTTTTTGACCAAATTACTTCAGGGAACAGACACACCTGAAGTCTCTACTTTCTTACTACTAGTTGTTTCTTCATGCCTTCCAATCCTGCTGCTGCTTCCAGCACTTTCTCAGAATAGCTCTCACAAAGGTCAAGTGACCCTCCCTTAGTACCTATCCTGCCTCAGGTTTCTTTGACATAAATAACCACTGATTTGGAAAGAACTGAAACCTTATTCTCACTTTCCGTAACAATACCGCGCCTCTTTCGGCACCTCTGTTAGCTCTCCCTCTTTCCCTTTATTTTTACTCTTGGTCTGTGTCCCGAATGTGGGAGTTTGTCTGTGTTCCAGCTTGTTCTTCTTTCCACTTTGTTGTACTGAAACTTTTATTCATTCTCATGATCTCAAATGCTATATTGTATGCTGGACATTTCTTTACATATGTCTCACCCATTTAAAGTCATATTGGAAACAAATTTTGCTACTGCACCTACCAAAAACCCATGTAGGAAAAAGAAAAGAAACAGTACAAGCCTTTCTTGCACCTACATTTGTCTCGTTGAAGATAGGAAAGGCTTGCTAGTGACTATGACTGAAATTACAGGGAGAAGAAAGGGCGCCAGCATTGGGCAGTGCACCGTCCTGCAATAACACAGCTGTTTGTACAGCCAGCGAGCTCTTCTCGTACAGGTAGCTCTAGCCCTACATGTCTCAATGCCCTGAAAAATAATAAAATTGTAATCCTTTGTTACTCAGTTGTGATGCAGAAAAATATGCTGTTTTTCAAAAGAAACTTACTGGGTTTCAAGTATTTTTTTTATAGTCTTAACGAAAATATAACCAGACATTGGATGATACCATTTTTTTTCTAGTTTCTGAATTAAATTCTCTGGTGAGAGAAAATCCAAAGCCTTCATTTCAACTAGATTCACAGAGGACAAGGGCAGAAAGGAAGCAACGGCCCACTCACACTTTGTCTGTTCCGTAGCTCCTGTAGTCCACGGCGGCTGACACGGCCACGATGAGCGCAGGCATCCCGTAGCCCACAAGATAAAAGTACTTCCTGCGCGAGTGTTCGCTCTCAAACACCTCCACCAGCATGATGTAGAGCTGCACGCCCTCCAGGAACATCCACGTGAATGCAGCCAGGAAGAAGAAATGCAGGAGGGCTGCGAACACAGCACAGGCAATCTAGGGAAGGGAATAACACATTCAGTCAAATGTCTACCCCAGGGGCTATTTGCCAACTGCATAACACTGAAATCAATATTTATCAGTACCGCAATATAAAACAGGCTTGCAGGGGAATCACTGAGGTACACTTCTTACAGTGCAAATATCGAAACTAAGTAAATGCAGTGTATCTTAAAAAGTGTCCTGAGTGTCAATCATAGCTTATGGATGATAGCATACTATAAGAATAAGGAAAAATTAAGACATATTAGGATAAAAGTCTATTAACTGCCAATGGATAGTTATCACAGAGCTACATCCCCAACCCCTAAATTCTTCCACTTTAAATGAAAGAGAAACATGAAAACTGAGAGGAATAAAATTTGTTAAGATTGAATAATATTAATGTGAATGACTATTTGAGGTTATGTTAGTAATAATTGAATGGCTTGTTTATCTCTTGCTTGCCTTACTTCAGAAAAAGATTTAAGTGGCGGTTGAAATTTTAGTCCACTCAAATGTAAAAACGGATCTGGTTAAAACAAACAGTTCCAGAAGTTTCCTCTTTTTCTAATTTATTTTGCTACTGTACTAACTAATGCTCTAGAAAAACTTGGTTTAAAAGACAGCTTTCCATTGTTCTTTTAATATAACCACTTGTGGTGGTACATGCCTGTCATCCTTCCACTCCAGGAGACTGAGGCAAGAGGACTATAAGTTTCAGCTTGGGTTACTTAGTAAAATTTTGTGTCAATATTTTTTAAAATGAAGAAAAAAACAACAGTAACAAACAGCTTGGTCTGTAGCTCAGTGTGAATGCCCTGGAGTTCCAGTCCAGTCCCACAACGTACCATAAGCTATAGTATTCAGCCAGCTATCTACTAATTTCCCATTCTTACATTAGGGCCTGAAATTCTCATCCCTTATGTTCTTTCTTTTTAGAGCAAGTCTTGACTAAAATCGATAACGCCTACTAGACAAGGCCAAAAAGTTACAAACATGGTCAGAGTATCGATGAGTAAGATCCTGAGAAATAAATCAACTACAAGTCATTTTCAATGGGCTTGAAAGGGACAGTGGAAGAGGCGTGAGAGTGTCAGAGGTCTGAGAAATGAGAGATTTAGGTCTTAAAGACACCAAAACTAGCAATAAAAGAAGAGACAAGTTCAGCCGAGGTGTGTTCCATGTTTTTCCATATCGATCACAATTATTTGTTTCTTGTCAAAAAATAAATTTATGCAACATTCAATGTTTAATGAAGTTGATGACACTATGTATAACATCAGGAAACAAATATCTCTAAGTGAAAAGAAATCACACAGTATTTGAATCACAGGTTGAAAAAGGAATAAAATTATGTATGCTGGGAAAATAATATAACTTTTCCTTCTTTGTCAAGTCAGAACTGAAACTATTCGTTTTTGTTATGATACAGCTTTACTTTTGGGGGAAGAAATGTGGACTTCGATTGCTTATTCATTTACATGAATTTACAGGAAAAACTGTCACATGAGTAGATAATAGCCACTTAAAGATATATTCACTATAGCTGTATCCATTAGAGTCATTAATCATGAACATAAAATCACAGACATGAATCTGACTGCATTTTTTATTATAAAGTACTCCATATGTGTGGACACATACTGAAGAGCAGCATTAAGTCAGTGCACTCTTTATTATGCACTGAAGTCTTCTATAAAACAAGAAGTTTCTTTTGCTTTGCGTTTAATCACAAGAACAAACTTGCATAAGTCAACGAAAAGGGCCTCATAGCCATTATGAATGGGCATAAAGCCAGTCTGCTACATTTGATATTATTTATATATTCTGTTCAGTTTTAACCAAAACCAATTAGCTAGTGTTGTTCCAGTTTTTCTTTTCTGTCTTTCTTCCCCCCTCTCCCCTTTCCTCTTCTCTCCTCTCTCTCTTTCCTTCTCTTTTCATTTCCTTTCCTCACTGTGAGAGGAGGAAAGAACAACGGTGGCACTTAGACATGAACGACATCCAAGAAGTAAGCAGTGTCACGCAGAGCACAGGGAGGGCTCGTCTGTCCTGAAACGGACGTGTAGTATATCCTGTTTCCTGAATATGACAATCAGAAAAAATATTTTTGACATGCAGATTGTAAAACTATTTTTGACAAGCAAGTAGTTTTAGAGGTACATTATAATATTAAAAAATAACAACTATATCTATTGGATATGATATATTGCTATTCTCTAAATAATCCCATTCAACTCTCCACAATATTCAGACCTACACACTGAAAATTAATAAAAATCCAGTGAAACTTGGGTGTGATGGCACATGCCTGTAATCCCAGCCCTCTGCGAGGCTGATACAGAACCTCCTCTGTGAGGTTGAGCCTTTGCTGCTGAGCGACTTATTCTACAGGTTTGGAAATATGGATTGCAACACAAACCCACTGTTACAATAACACGGTGCCTGAAAATTCTCTGCTCTTCCTGGTCACCCCTCCTTCCTTTCTAAGCCATTTATGGATAGTCTATCTCAAAATATAATTAAAATCAAGAATGGCTGGGATGTTTAGTGTGAGATCCTAGGTTCAACCTGAGTACCATACACATAAATAAAAAGCTAATGAAAGCATGACGTTCCTTAGAAAGACATGCTTGTGAAGCAGAATTTTGGAAGAAATGTCCATCTCCTTGGTTGCCAATGAGGACACTCCCATCGAGGGGTATTCATAGCATCTCTGTTCATATACGCCAGAAGCTGGAAGCAACCAAGAAACACGCCCTTCATTAGGGTACTGGGTAAAGAAAGTGGTACATTGTGCCGTGCAAGATTGCTCAGTGCTAAAAAAAAGACAGAACAAAACTTAAATATATATACGTGATGGAAGCCAATTTGAAAAAGCTGCACCCTACATAATTCCAACTGTATGCCATTTTTCAAAGGCAAAAATAAGGAGACAGTTAAAAAAAAATCAGGGTTGAAACGGCTTAGAAAGGAAGGAGGGGTGACTAGGAGGAGTGGAGAACTTTCAGGCACCGTGTTATTGTAAGAATGGGTTTGTGGGGCTGGGGATATAGCTCAGTGGAATAAGTGCCTGCCTAGCAAGCGCAGGGTCCTGAGTTCGATCCCCAGTACCGCCAAAAAAAAAAAAAAAAAAAGAATGGGTTTGTGTTGCAATCCATATTTTCAAACCTGTAGAATGTACAATAGCTACAGTGAGTTCCTCATGAATTGGAAACCATGGGCTTTGAAGAGCAGTGATGTGTCAGCACGTGTTCACTGTGTCACAAGCACACCCTCCTGAAGGCAGGGTTGGCAGGGCATACAGCTGTCCACATGTACAGGGGAGGATACATGCAAAATCTCTGTGACTGTTGCACAATTTGGCAGGAAAACCAAAAACCCTTGTCATAAGCAACCATAAATAAATAAAAAGAAAATGTATATCTCATCCGTCACTCTGACTGCCTCTTTATGATAATGCAACACGAGAAATAAAGGCCGAGTAAGATCTGAAAGTCACTATCAGCGGAAAGAAAGGCGATTTCCAGCCGTGACTATAGGTGACTTCACGGCTGGTGGCACAGACACGCGGAAGGGAGAGATCCTTAGCAATGCCCGCGCAGAGGGCTTACAGGTTGGTCGGTTCGGTTTATTCCGATCAGGAAGAGCAGCTCGGCTACGAAGAGGCTGATGCAGAGGTTCTTGTGGATGGTGTTCCGGTCACTCTGGAGCCCGCGGAAAAAGCAAAACGTGAAGATGCAAATCAGGAGACAGACAAGCGACAGCAAAATTCCAACCCACGTGATCACATCCAGGAGAAGGTCGTGGACTGCATCACCGTGCTGCAAATAGAACAGAAGAACAGTAAGTTGCAATCGTGCATCACCAATGCCAAAGGGTCTGCGCTCAGGAACATAATGGTAATAACGTACTAGATGCCTTCCACATCTACAGTGCATAAAATGAATGGATTACTTGGGTTCTCCCTCCCGTAGGTAAAGCGTTTTATCTTTCTCTGCGGTGTGGGTCTGTTCAGGGATGTCACTAGTTTCCTCTTTCTCGGCGCACAAGCTTCAAGATATAAATAGCAGGAGCGGATCAGTTTAAGTCTAGCCAAACATTTCAAGGGAAACCTATGGTCTTTTAACCAGTGTTACTTTTAAATTATTTTTTCATGCAACTCCTGCTGGGGTATACGCTGTTCAAAAGATTAAGCTCTACACTGAGGGAAGTGGTGTCTCCACTGGGATTTGAATCATCTAGAGAATTTTTTATATAAAACACACAATCTTGTGTTCTGTAAATCCTTTATGAAAATTTTCAAGTTGAGTTCATAAAAGTAAGCATTTTTTTATAAAAATCCTTACTTAATTCTGATAAACTGCTGCATATGTGTGCCATTTATTTAGCGGGAAATTATAAAAGAATGAGGATATGCACAGGATTTATTTTCATATTGAATGGCTTAAGGAGATCAGGAGTTTAGACCCTGGAAGGGTTTAAATTAATAGACTCTTATACAGAGATGGAAAGTAGTTTTCAGAATCACTATGCCAATAACAGCATAAAGCAGGTAGTAGAACTAAGAAACAAGAAAAAGTCCACAAACACTATGTCTGTACTTCATGAAGCTGCCTTTTCTAGCCTCCATTTAAAAAATCCTGACTTTCATATTTGTTCTGTTTTAGCATCTACACATTATTCCATTTCTGTCCTTATTCTGAGATTTAAAACTCAATGTTCACCCTATGGCCGTTTGCCTCCATCCAAAAGAACTTGTTGAAAGCTTTAAAATTCATGGAGGCCCAGCACATCTGTGTGCCGGAAGAGTACAGCACAGTTCAGAAACAGCCACAGGCTGTCCATTACAGAGAAAAGATCTAGACACCTAACTTCATCAGCAGAGGTATGAATAGGTGAATTATTCTATGTAAGTCTAAAAAAGTAGTGGAATTAGTGTCCTGGACTTACACTCACAAACATGGATACTTCCCCCAAAATCTAACGTGTGCTTTCAAAGCAACAAGCAAAAGGCTCTAAAAGTATGATATAATGTGTGGAAAAGTATAAAAGATGTTCATCAGTGACACTGACTTTCTGGATATACAGAAAGATAGAAGCGTAGCAGGGAACATGGAAGCATCGCTAATAGAAAGCCAGTGACGAGAGCTTCTACCCTAGGATTGTATACATTTAGATGGTCAGTGTTCACTACTTTTGCTACCTTTTCCAACTGCGCAGATCATGCACTTTTTTGTCTATTTTGAGATGAAAGTAACTATAGTGACTTCTCAGGGGTCATTCCATGCAGATCTCCACCGGGCCAGGCAAGGAAACAGCTTAGACATACTTCCTGTATAACTCTCAACTATAATTCTTGATTATATATCTTGTAAGAAGTGGAAATCATTAAAAAAATAAGAAATTTTGTTTTAACTGCTTTGTTCTCCAGGGGATACCACTGAAGCAGTATTTAGCCTCTGATAGCTTAAATTCCTTGTAGTAGATGAGAACAGACAGTGGTTAGTGTTTCTGAGTGGAGGCGTATTTACTCTTTGACTCAAAGGGAAAATGCTGTGATCAGGTATCCAGCATCGAACTTCAGCACAGCAGCGTTCAGTAATGAGAGAAATGGCAAGAATGATACTTTTGCAAATGAATCTTAAAGACTTATAATCATACACCTGCACACAAAAGAAGTGAGAAGGAAAAAAGGAAAGAAGAAAGGAGGAAAGGAAGAAAAAGAAAGCGGGAAAGAAGGAGAAAGGAGGAAGGGAGGGAGAAGAGAGAGAAAGAAAGGAAAGAGTTAAAAAGGAAAGGAAAGGAAAGGAAG
>PVLD010018521.1:0-38785 GCA_004027595.1 Dinomys branickii | reverse complement strand
ATGTTGAGGTCTATGATCCATTTTGACCTGAGTTTGGTGCATGGTGATAGACTGGGGTCTATTTTCAGTTTTCGGCAAGAGGCAAGCCAGCTTTTCCAGCACCATTTATTAAACAGGCCTTCTTTTTTCCAGTGGGTTTGGTTGACCCCTTTGTCAAATATTAGGTAGCTGAGTGGTTTTTTTGTTGTGGTTGCATCTTCCAGTCTGTTCCATTGATCCTCAGGTCTGTTATTTAGCCAGTACCAGGTTGATTTTATTACAGTTGCTTTGTAGTATAATTTCAGGTCAGGGATTGTGATTCCACCTGAAGGTGGTGTTTCTAATGTCTGTCAGGACTTCTCATGTTCTCAGAAGAGACGAGAGTTTTGCTTCTCTCAAATAAAGGAAAAAAGATATTTCAGGTCGGTTATTGAAGGCCTTAGATCAGCATAACAAGAGCATACATATGCTTAGGGGCCAGGGTTCCAACATGGTGCACAACCAAGAGTCTGAATACTGATAAAAACACTGCATTTAGAAAAAAGGGGACAGAAGAAAACAATCCATGACTAAAGTGAGTAAAAGGAAATGGGACGCTGGGTTCAAGACAATATGCTAAAGAGATCATCTGGTTTAACACACCAATTTGGAAATTTGGAACAACCAAAAATCAAGCCAGCTTTTTTTTCTGCTGTTCTTTCGCTCTTATCTCACCATATGCTGTCGTTATTATTATTATTATTTTTGCAGAAGTGAGTAGGCTGTGACATAGAGGTTGCCATAGTTACTAATTTTTAATAAGTTTGGAGACTGTTATCCAACTAAACAAGTAGCTGTCTCTCACTCAGGAATGCTAAAGGATAGTGCAGGGAAAATCTGTGACTGGAAGATGACTCATCTCAGCACAGAAAACATTAAAAAGTAATTGAAGAATAGAATTATGATTTATTGAAGAAGTTTTATCCTTTCTCAAGTGATTTGAGGACATTTTGTTAACATTTAAATAAAATCTAACACCTTTAAAAGCTGATTTTTTGGTGCAACTTCATAACACTTAGCATATCTATTACTAATCAGGAAAATAGGACAGGAAAATCCAAACAATATTTACAGAAGTATTACATACCTTTAAATATTGCCAGAAATAGAAAAATACTACAAATGACATTTAGGCTTTCTGCACAGTAAAGAACTCACTCTAAACCCGAAATACAAACAATTTAAAGAGCAAGGTAAAGGTCAGATAATAGGAATCTGGGAGGTAGAACTTTTGCAAAAGGAAAGGGGATCTGAAGACTAAGCGGGGGAAGGAAGACAGGGAAAGGAAGCAGTAAAGAAGAAATTAAACCTCCAGCCAGTGGCACAATGGGTGATGGGATAACGAGTCTAACTAAGGATCTGAAGATTCAAGAAGGAATTCAGATGAGTCTGTGCATATACCCGCTCCCCACAAGGAGTGTAATTATTATGTGTTGTCAACATGTCCTAGTAAAAATAAAAAGTAAAAAGACACCCACAGAAATCCATGAATAACTTTAAATATAAATGACTCATTAAAAAGCATGTCTCATGTCCAAACTGCCCCCAATGGATGTAGCCATGATGTAGTGTAAACAGGTACTAATAAAAATAAAGACTCAAAAAAGAATTATACAGAAAGGAAAAGCACTTCTTTTAGAAATTGAACAATGAAAGCCCAAACCAAATAATGGTAATAATAATATTAATAACAGCCATGATACCCAGTCCAAAGCCAAAGTCTTCCTATATTTGGGGGAAAAGAAAGAAAATGGACAGAAAAGCACAGCCTTTTATAAGACAGAGTATAACTAGGGTGAGTGAATGTGCTAACTTTTAAAACATTTTTCATGTCTGAGAAAGAGCAAGTCACTTCTTTTTTATTTTAAAGATAAAATAACAAAAACATATCAATGAACACACACACACACACTAACAAAATAACACAAAAATATTATAAACAATACCGAATTTCGACAAGGTGATAGAAAATTAACAGTGGTTGCTGAGTTACATATTGATATCTTCAAACTGGTTACTCGGATAAATATAGGCATGTAAGATTGATCAAGCAATTAAACAATAACTGTTCCTTTTAATAAAGCAATAGAAATCAGTAGTACAACTATGTTAGCTATCTTGTGCGTGTGTATATACATACTTTTCCCTACTTTCTTTTCTCTTTTCCCTCAACCCAGTTGTTCTTTCCTGTTGAACAGTTTCCTTCCCTTTCAGAATATCTACCGTACCTTCTAGATTTTATTTACTCTTTCAGGCTCTTACACTAGTGAGACCACATGGTGTTTACACATGCAGGTCGATTTATTTCACTTGTGAGTATGCCAGAACTATTTGATCCCAGAGCCCCTGGCTGGCAGCCCTGTACTAATCTGAAATAAGACATATACTGAGTAGAAACTCCACTTCTGATTTCATAGACTTAATACTGGCAAAAATAATAATATAAAATATCTCAAATAATTTTTATAGTGATTACATTCTGACTTGGTAATATTTAGGAAGTATTGAATAAACATTAGAATTGATTATCAGTTCCTTTCTGCCTTCTAATTTAGGTACTAAAGTTTATAATTATATGTGAGGCTCATTTAATATTTGTATTGGGTAGTACTCAGAACATTGAGATATGTGAATAAGGAATTATTTGTTGTGAGTTTAGCTATTTAAGCTGTTTCTCCATCTGTAAAAAAATGTATATTAGCTTATAGGGTTTCTAAGATCTGGCACAGGCAGCTTTAATGTACACTGTACCTAAACTCTGGTACCTCATGTCACCACTGTAGAAATATTGGTAAAATTGTCAAAATTTTTAACTAATTATAGCTAGAAAAACCAGCACGGATTGTCCTAGGGTGGAACTACTTGGATAATGGCATTATGTGTGCATGTTTCTGTGTATGTGTGAGGCATTGGTTAGAAAAGTAAAATGTGAATAGGTAATAAAAGAAAATAGTCTTTATTTTTCTATACTCTAAGAAAGAAAGTCTTTGCACCACCACTTTCCAAATGCTAGTCTAAGAAGGAAACAATGAGATGGTGCATAGGAAGGATCTACTCTCAGATTTTTACTGTATCTCCTCTTCCCAGTGTTTGTGTGTCACTCAAATTTATTTTAAAATATGAATTACCTGCATTTAGGAGCTACTTTTAAATTAACCACCATCTACTAAAATTCTTTTGATCCATGGGAATACCAAGAATCAAAATTTCGAGGAAAGTAAAATGCTGGTTGGGCTGTATGCAAAATATATTTAAAACAGGAAACTTGCATTGTTATCATTAAATATACATGGCAGTAACTAAAGATTATTGACGAACTCTAGTAGCAATAATCTAAATCAGTGGTCATCCAGCATCGCCTAACTCTATCAGCTGGAGGCGTTTGCAAGGCTCTGACTTCTGGGACCTCTCTCTGGAAGTTCAGATTCACAGATCTGATGGGCAGGGCCAGAGAAATTGCATTTCTAATCTTCCCTTGTGGTTCTGCCTCTGGTGCTAGTTGTGATCATAGGAATGATGTTTTGGGAACAGCTGGGCCAATTTTCCTCTGTAATCCAAAACACAAAAGTGGGAAGAACTTTTCTTTACAATTAACCATCTTTGCATATTCACCTAAAATAATTACAGCAAAGTCACATACCCAAATATCGTCCTTTCCTAAACTAAGGATTATTCTCCCAAGAAATTCATTTTTGTGTAAAGAATTAATCCTCCAGAGTAGCAACAGTGTAATTTTCATTCTCAGTGGGCAACTTGTTTTAGTCTTTAAAAATTTCCTTTTATTTCTAACATAATGAGAATATAAGATTCATTCTTTCTGCTTTAAGTGGAGCAAAATTAGTTTGAAGCTTCCCATGCTGGGACAATATATGATTATACCATCTGAAGGGACTAAGTTTCCAAAAAAAATTTAAAAACCAATATATTTGCATGTTATTTTCTTACATGAAAATTAAGCCTAATGACAGTTTTTCCTTGGTGAATTCTTTCCAACTTCCTCATTCGAAATTGAAGGCTGTGTGTTTAGCTTAGCAGTGCTGTGATAAAATTATTGAAATGTCTAAAACATGTGCAAAATAATTTTGTCATCTTTAAAAGTCAAATTCATGAAAGTTATAGATTTTAAATGCATTTCTACTAAATAAAATTTAAAAATATTTTCAGAAGGCAGTTATGCAGTTGATATAGTTTAGAACAGTAATAAGCATCATTTGGACTTTTTATACCTGTAAATACTGGGGTAATATGGTGTTCCACCAATAACTACTTCCGGTGCTCCCTAGTGTACACGCTACAGCTGTAACACCTGAGCTATTATGAGCTAATGTACAGGTTCAACTAAATACCTTCATTATCTCACATTCTATGTAATCTAAACCTAATCTATTTGTTCACATCATTTCCTCAACACACATCTTGGTAAAGCTTTTTCCTTTGTGGACTTCAAAAAATTTGACCCCCCCCTTTTGTTGCCCCTGGCTTCATTCCACACTGCCTTACTCTCTCCCCTTTGTCATGCAAATTCTATGCGCTTACCTCTGAAAAGTCTGTCTTATTAAGTAACAGAGGCTTAATATTCTCTAACATGTATTAGCCAATTTTGTCTGTTAGTAATAAATGACTATCAGTTGCATTATTGCTAGTTGCAGGGACCTTAAACAAATCTTATAACCTAATCATCAAAAGGATGTAGGTAGTATTCCTAGCTTGCTCCATGTTAATATGAAAAATTCATATTCAGAATTTTGTTTCAGTCAAGCAGCTATTAAGTAGCAAAGGCAAGATTCAATTCAAGATATCTATGTCAAATTATGTACATATAATCAACAACATTGAATTCCATGGTGGCCTGTTGATTATCAATAATACTTCTAATATCTAAGGATGACTTCAGTGTACAGAAAGACTTACAGTTACTTGTGTTTTCATTTGAATTAAGCTTATTAAAGTTGTATATTTAAAAGAGGTACTTAATTTCTCTTAAGCCTTAAAACAAATCACTAAGTCTCTTATTTTGTTTATGAATCTCAAAATTTGGTGTTCAAATTTTTAAAATTTACTTGTAATAAGTGCCTCATTACTTATGTAGGCAGACTAAATATCAATAGATATTTGAAACATTGACAATTAAGACTAATTTAGTTACTTTAGCTTTTCAAATGATGATCCCAGATTTATCTGTTTTGCTCAAGGCCTTTTGACAACCAGGAAAATATTTAAATTTATATATCATACCTTGATTACTCAGTTTTTAGTATTACTAATTTTCACATTTATGAACGTAACAATATTTAGGTCTAATTTATTAACACAACTGAGAATAGACAAAATTATTATCTTGGCAAGACTGAGAGCACTTGTTCAGAAGCTCAAGACAATGAAAATTCATTTGCCCTTTGGAAATAAATTGTGGAACATGGTGCTGCAGGAATCTTTCAGGATTACTTGACATGAATTGGCATTTTATTGAGCCAAAGCTCTTTTAAAAAAGAATTTCAAATCTCCCTCCATATTTTGCCTTGTATTTATTTGTCTTGGTAACTTTTCTCTTGTTGCTGAGACAAAATACCCAACACCCAAAACTAAGGAAGGAAAGGTTTATTTAGCTTACAGTTTGTGGAGGTTTCAGTCCATACTTGACTGGCTCAGAGGCAGAGTGGCATGTGGCAGAGGGCAAATGTTTGTGGCAGCAGAGCACAGCAAAACAACCAGCAAAAGGGAGGAATGGCTGCAAGCAGCCTCTTTCCTTCCCTTACATTGTAAACAGCCTACCCCCATCCAGGGGGCATGTAGCACTCCCATAATCTCCATGCCCTCCTCTTCCACAGGCTCCAGATGTATACAAAGTAAGCACCGTGGCTTCCCCCTGAATCACCGAGCCAAACCTCTAGACTCTCCAAGTTGACACAATGTACCAACCATAACATTATTATTCCCTACTTTAACCAATTCTTTCCAGCAAAATATTATTCATATATTTTTATTATGTAATCTGAGTTGAAGAGCCTCTGTCTTGCCAAACTTCTTTACAATACTTTTCATCAATTTATCTGAGACTTTATCTTAAAGAATTTACAAGATAGGTGTTTTCTTTTTTCACATGCTTAGAAACTCATTTCTTCCTTTTCCTTAGTGTATCTCCTAGTGTTTACCATTGTGAAAAATCAGTCTTCAAATTTTCACAGCTTGGCTAATGAAGTTCCCTTTAAAGTTTATATTTGCTTTATGGAAGCAAAATGTGTTTGTAATATTGTCTGTTTATTTCATAGAATCAATTTTTCTCCCAAGAGGTCTAGTTCTTTTTATTCAAAATGAGGGTTAAAGACCAGTATTTGGGCCTTACAGGTGAGTTCCAACTGAGGCTGATATTAGAAGGGGACAGACGGTACCAGTAACAGAGCTAAAAATGATAAATATTTCACAATGTATATGTTCCTGTCAACTTTCCCAAACTCTTCAAATCGTTCTGCATCATATGCACATATTTCTTGTTTGGGAACTAGAACCCTACCTATTCCCTTTTTGAGCAAATTCAGTCCACCATGCTACCTAAATGTCACATGAGATTACATGCTGGATTTAAAATATTGTCTAGCTCGTGTTTGACATATGCCACTTAGATGATAGGCATCCTTCCACCCCTGAGATTATTTTTTCTGTCTCTTTTATAACTCTTATTCATCTTTTATGCCATTTTTAGGCAATTTACTAACATGTGATTCAAACAAAGGGTCTGTAAGTCAGTTTTTTTGTAGTTTATAGCCTATTCCCCAAAGACACAAATTTATAAGTGATGGTGAGGTTTCTTGATATTCCATAAAAGTCTATTTCTCCTACAGTGCTGCTTACCTTTAGCCCTGAGACCACAAGACTGAATTTTTAGCTACTAGGAAAAGGGGATAAAGAGAAGAGTGTTCCCCACTTTTCAGGTAAAGCAATGGTCTTGAACAATAATCATTTAGGTATTACTGTTTTCAACTATTTATTTATTTATCTGAAAGATACTTGTTGAGCATCTCTTGCGATGACATACTATAGATTCCAGGAAAACAAAATGGAGATGTCATTCTTCATCCATAAACACTGAACTATTTCAGTAGGAGATTTCTGGCCAACCAGTGTCTATACACAGGTGAGGAGGATAAACACGGGCCTTGGACGGAAGCACTGTACTTCATCTAAAATAACAAGTATGGGTGGGGACAGGTATGGATGCAGACTCCTACATGTTAGTAGATGCTGTGCTAAGTAGTTCTTTTCCAATTGCCTCAATTACCTGCATAACTGAAGATACACAGTACTTTTTATGTTTTAAAATAACATCATGCAGTAATTACATTTCAGTTTTTTTGCAGTACTGGGAATTGGACCCAGAGCCTTCAAACTAAGCTATGTCCCAATCTTATTTTTTTTTTGAGGACAAAGTAATGTTAGAACTCGCAATTTCCTGCCTCAGCCTCCTAGATGACACACATTTTAAAATTTTATCTTCATTGTATATCTGCAATATTATTTTAAGTGGCTATATAGCATTCTGTGATTGGATATTATCATTATTTGCCTAGTCAGTAAAAGTTGCTATTTAAGCCATTCCCACATTTGTTAAGGATGGAACAGTAAATATTATTCTCTATATATTTTGTACAACTGTGTAATTACTCCCATAAGATAAATTACTATGACATCTGAGGATTATAAAGGTACCTTATACAGTGGCAGTTTAATTTAATGGATAGCCTCCTTCACTTACTAGCTGTAGAACTTTGGATAAGATTTTAATTTCTTCTACTTTATTTCTTTCATCTCTAAAAGGGGACATTAATGCTTTCTTCATGGAAATATTTCATTACATTTCCTATCACATTAGCTCATAAATTTGATGCAGACAATAATAATGATCATACATCTTTTAGGGAGCTGTTTTGATGATTAGAACAATGCCTTTAAAATTTTATTTTAGTATCTAGCATTTTAAAATGGAAAATTGCATATACTTATGTACATATGAGTTTGTGTTAGCTTACTAACTTGCCAAACCTCGGTTTTGTTCAAATTAAGACTTGCAGCATAGGTAGTACAATGTTTACTTCTATGAATAATGTTAAAATCAAGCATTATTTTTAAACTTTTCATAAAATATCTTATTTTTTCCCACATGGTGGGGGTTGAACCCCAATCCTTCTAAATGAACTACATCCCCAGATCTTTTCATTTGTATTTTTGGACAAGGTCTTCATAAGTAGCACAAACTGGGCTTTTATTCATGACCTTTGGCATTACTCTCCCAGAATGTCTGAACTACAGTCATGTGCCACCATGTCCTCCAATATCACATCTCTTAAGCCTATTTTTCTGCTAGGTTGTTTATATCTTTTTGCTTTTAATTTATGTAATTTCTGTATATAATTGATATTCTAACCTTTTAAACATACATGCTGCAAATATTTTCTCCCATATTATAACTCACCTGTTCACCTTTTAATCAGTCTGACTGACAAACTTTCCCATTTTAAAGGCATCAAATTGAGAAGTGTTTTACATTATGTTTAGTGGCTAGTATATGGTTATCTATTTTTCTGGGATTTTCTTTTCTAAAAGCCAACATCTCTGCATTCTGAGATTGTTAAAACGCCTCCTTTTTTCTACATTATGAAAATTTGCTGTTCATCTATCTTCTATATCCTCCTGGAACTAATATTTAATGTATGATTTATAAGTAGAAACTTTTCTTTAGATTTTCTATTTCGATAGCATATTAGAGAAATAACTTATAGGAGGAAAATTTTATTTTGCATGACAGTTTCAGAGGTTAGAGTTGCATGTTGGCAGTTGACTAGAAGAAGTAGTGAATTCTCCTAGAAGCTGTGAGCTTTGTGAGGCAGACATTTCAATGGGGTGTCAGCCTAGGGACACGGCACCATGACTAAGCTGTTCTGGAGTTTGATCATCACTTAGTGCAGAACTGCATCGGTTTGTGATGAGAGTCCTACACTTTTCATCAGCAATCACTATACTGGCTCCGTGTGATCCATTTTTCTTTGGGATAATACTATGAAGTTGTTATAGGCAACTAAGTTAGATAAAATATTACAGACAGTCCGACAGGGCCAGGCCCTCAAAGGAGCCAGTGGAGAAGGTGGGATACCTTACAACTGTGGAGGAGACAGGCACCTCCACTCTAGACCAGACCTCAAGATAAAAGATAAAACAAATGAACCCACATACTCTCTAAGGATAAATACCAGGGACTGATATTCTAAGTAGGTATCTGTCACCTTGAGAAAGTCAGGAAGAGCCACCAATGCAACAAAGCCCTTGTTCTGGGTTCATGCCCACTCGCTACATGACTTGCTTCCCCACTTGATCCCTACTTAATCAATTTTACCCATGCAATTATACCTATAATCTTATTGGTTGACCATAGTTTGTCCCACCTCAGGTCCACCTTCTGATTTCCCATTTTTCCCACCGTGGACCCACCTCATATCATGGATTTTCTTTATGAAAATCCCTAGAAAAGACAGAGTCCTTGGCAACACATTCAGGACCCTTTCTGTCTCTCTTGGACAGAAGCTTTCTTTTGCGCAGTAAACATATTCTGTTCTTAACCTCCATTGTTCCTAAATTCATTCTTCAATTTTAGAGAACATGAGCTCATACTGGACATCTAGCAGGTTGGGAATTTCTTTCCCTTACATCATTTGGAGGTCTTCCACTGAGATCATGGGATGGAGGTAAGAGTTTGCTTTTGTTTCATACACTCTGGATTGGGACTCATTTAGATAAGAAATTTTTATGTTTTAAATATTATTATGTCTTCAGCCATTGTTTATAATTGCTTATGCTTTGTCTCATCTAGTTTTTTTTTTAAATTATAGATCTAAGTTAAAACTTGGGAAGCTTATAAGGTTATGATGATACTTCCTTAATGGGACATTTTAAACTCTGTTTTGTTCTGGTATATGTTGCATTTGAACTAGTTACTAAATTTCCTAGTATTCTTTGCTTGACTTTATTTAAACAATAGCACTAGAGAGAGTAACATTAAAATGTTCCCTTTGTGGACTTTAATATAAACTTCTTGTGTTGGTCTGGGGGTTACTTTGCAAGGGAGAACAATATAATATAATACAGGACAAATACTTTACATGATTATTTATTATAGTCAATGTATTATTATTAACAATATACAAAAGAATGCAGGAAATCTGTCCACAGACTATAGACCAAGAATCCAGCTGAGGGCCTGGATCTCACAGAAATGTCCTGCACGAGTCCAGCTGAGTACCTAGAGCTCATAACAATGTCTCCCACAAATCCAAGCAGAGGCCCAAAGCCCACAACAACATTTTATTCAGGCCTGTTTCATGGATCTGTGCTGGGAAGGCCCAAAGCTCAGTGGTGGAATCTAGAAAGTCTGTGCCAGCGGGATGAAGGATCTATGTTAGCAGGCTGAGGGATCTGCACTGGAGCCAGGAAGCAACACAGAGTGTAAAATCTAGAGCTCGCCCAAAAAGTACCACAGCCATCCTCTGCAACAGTGAGGTCCCAAGCTCCTCCAAAGATCAAGATGGCTGAGTTCCCAAGATGAAAACTAATGCAGCAATCTTCTTCCAGTGACCAGCAGTGCACTATCTTCCTTTCTAGAGCCAGGAAGTGATGCTCAGAGTGAGGACCAGAGCTCCCCCAAAGTGAATCAAAGCCATTCTCAGTGCCAACAAGGTCCCAAGCTCCTTGGAAGATGAAAACAGCCAAGTTCATCAGGAAAGCCAGCATGATGAGCTCCTCTAAAACAACCAGCAGCTTCGTACAGCTTCGTACAGCTCCCAACAGCCTTTCTCAGCTCCCAACAGCCTTCTTCAGTTCCGAAAAGCCTTTTTTCTTTTTCTCCAGGTCTGCCTCTTACACTGCTGGCAGCAGTCCCCAGGTGGGCCTTCTACACCCAGCACCACGCTTACTCAGTCCAGCTGGGGGTTATAAGTTGACCACCATTTATCAATCCACTACACTTCTGTTTAAAATAAAATCTAGCTCAGACTTCAAAAAATATACATTTATATATAGTAAAACATGGAACTCCTTCCACTAGTTAAAAGACACTAGATCAGTGGCCATTCTTAAGACTTGGAGGACAGATTTCACTGGGACAAATTGGCTGTGATCCTTATCGACACTCTAGAGGAAATGTCAAGCCTATTCTGCTTCAGGTTCCTATCTTTTGCCTTACTCCTAATCTTTTTCTACCACTTGGTACTTTCTTTCTTAGAGGCATGTAAAATTAAAAGAAAAGAACTCTAAGATTGTTCCAACATTTTCCTCCTATTTCCTCCTATTAAGTAGAACTCATAGAAAATTAGCATTTGCTAATGCTGAGCCAAAAAGTCTCCTTAGAGAAGGGATACATACCCCATCTCTGGGTCAAATGAGACATCGGGCTTATGCCTATCCAGAAGAACACACATAAAAGCCATGTCCTGGCTTAGTGTTCTGGGCAGTTCTCCCTCAGGAGGCTGAACCGGAGATACAGTGGAAAGAACAAACTTCTGGGTGAAATCAGAAGGAGCTATTTTGAAAGCACCACACTTATTGGACCAAAACACATTTAGCCGAAGGGAGGATATCCAACTTTTCCTCTTCTTCTAGGACTAGTTATCATTCAGGTATATAAGAAAATACCTTGATAATAAGTGTTGGGCTTTAAAACCATTACTGTAAACTTGTAAAGCATTAGGTAATGATCTTGCACAGGCCTTTAATTATCCCTTTGACAAACAGTTGTTACTCTGCCAGCTAGTTAAACATTTTTAGAGCAGCTTCCACTCTTAAAGCAGAAGAGAGATTACAACAGCATATTTTTGGTGAATCCCCATTGAAACCAATGTTCAATGGAATATTGATCAGACAAGCAGCTGGATTCCTTTGTGGAAACTGATCTCTGGTTATGTGGGCTCATAGAAACTGAGAACAACTGAGGGGTCATGGCCATGTCTATGCTTTGGTGGATACCCAAAGGTTCCTCAGTGGAAATTGGCTCTTGAACACATAAAAATCTCCACTTATCTATCATACTTATCTCTCTTTGCTAGTGAAGTCAAAATTCTACTTTCAGTAGATAGAAACTCTCAGACCACCCCTCCCTTCAGAAATTAGGCTGAGGCAGTTTACAACAGCTGTTTGCCTTTCATAGCAGCTAGCAGGGAATGATTTACATTTGTGCCCTTACGCATGCTAACTAAGAATAAGAAAGAAGTTTTAGTCAGCTTTTTCTTTCATGTATGCATAGAAGACTAATGTGCCTTTACCAACATGTAAATTGAGATTGCTAGATGATAACTATAAGTTTAACATGTGAGCTTGAAAAACTTAAATAAAGCAGAGCCTTGTCCTGCTTCCAGGAAAGATTGCTTAGGTGATTAGATAGAGATATCTTGGAGACTTCTTTGCCCTAGGGCCCATGGCGGAATTCCTTAAGTCAATTGTTACTTTTATCTATCTCTAGAGATGATCTCCTTCACAGCATAGCCAAAGAAGTGCTTTACTTCAAACTCACCTTTTTGTATCTGCCCCCTTCCAAAAACAAAAAGCAATAGCATAACAAAGTTATGCTTCTTTATTTAAACATTCTTGTCACAATTAAGACTAATTGTAACTTATGCTTGTAATAAATGTCCTATGAAAATAAGTTCACAAGCTCAAAGTCAAAGACTCTCAAAGTCAAGGTCTCTTACTCCTTTAGCTTATAAATGTCTAGTAGGAGTAAGTTCACAGTTTACAAGCTCCCTTGGAGAATAAAATTTTGCACCAATTCAAGGGTGGACAGGCTAGTCAAATTTTGTTTTGTACTTTGTGCAGGTGTATCTACCTGCCGCAAAATAGAATCCACTCAAGGAATGAGTTGAGGGTACAGAAACCAAATAGAAATCAAAGGAGGGATACCCCTATTATTTCTTTTTGCTTTTCAGACATGAGGTCCTCAAAGTCTTTTATGCCTTTAGAATGCATTCTTAAACACTAGAAGATGTTTGACCCTTATGTGTTGAAAAAGAGCCATTTACTATTTTCCACACATGCAGGTGGCCTCCTTACCTCCTAGAGCCACAGTGGCATGCAAATGGAAGTATTAATTATGATGCTATTTTACAACTAGAAACACACTTTAAAAAAGAGAGAAAATGATCAGAATTGCCTATGTTCAAACTTTCTTTACATCAAGAAATAATTCATATTTATACTCAAAGTATAATTATAATCCATATGAGACTACTCATGTTAATATGTCTCTTTCTCTCAGTGACTTAAAGCAGACCAAGCTAAAACTAGGAAAATTTTCAGATGACCTGATAAGTACATTGATATCTTTAGAGGATTTATTTAGACCTATAAGATAGGCTGGAAAGATTTAATGTTAATCTTAAATCAATGTTCATGTCTAACGAGAGACAAGCAGCATTACAAGCTGCTATTACATTTTGGGGATAAATATATTGTTAATTTTAAACAGCCAGAAGACAGACAGCCAGGAGAGCTACCAGTCCCCACTGGCCCAAGCAGTCCCAACCCAACACCCCTGCTGGACTAACAGCCAGACAGGAGATTGGAGCAGGAGACATTTTCAAATGTGCATTCTTAAACATCTAAGATGGGCAAAACCCAATCCCTCTAACTATTTTACATTCTCAGGTATTTATCAGGAGAAAAAAGAAAATAGTTCTGCCTTTTTAGATCTTTTACTGGAGGCGCTAGTAAAACCTGTGTCCATAGCTCCTGATTGATTGAACAGAGGGACAGATTTTGCTTAAAAATATGTTTATTACAAAGTCAGCCCCAGCTATTAAAAAAAAGCTATAAAAGATAAGTTTTGCTCCAGATAGCTTACCTGATACTTCAGTAAAACTTGCCTCCTTAGTATTTGATAATTGAGACTGGGAGAAAATCAAGGAGAAAAAGCAGAGACCAAAAGTGGCTGCCTTTGTTGTGGCCTTAAAAAACCAGACCTTAAGTCTGGTTCTCAGGGCTCCAAGGAGAGCTCAAGGACTAGGTTGAACGGCTACACTGTGGAAAGCCAGACCACCTTAAGAGGGACTGCCTTAGGTCCGCAAGCCACGCTCTCCTGCTAAGGCTGCCACTGGAGGCAAGACCGCACTCTGAGGCAGAGGCCCAGAGCTCATACTAGTCTGCCCAGGTGGTCTAGCCGGACTGAAGGGCCTCAGGACACTCTGCCTCCTCCCTCTGTCTGGCCTGTCACCCCTCACTCTCATCTCCTTGGAGGAGCCTTGAATAATCATGACAAAAAAGGCAAACAATACAGCCTATCGCTAAACACTGACACACACTCCAGCCTTCCTTCCAGTCATCATACCTTGATAAAAGCAGTCACTAGAAAAAATATTTCACTTAATTTATAACTGGGATAACTTTCTCTTCACCCTTTCCTTTTAGTTATGCCTAAAAGCCCAGCTCTCATGCTGGAGAGATTTTATCCTGTCGAAATATCCAGGTGGCCAACTAATCAAAATGATGCTGCGACTGGTTTTTACAAATATAATACACATTGTTGTTCATGTACTGTCTTGATTACTTTTCTCTTACTGAGACAAACTATCTCATGACCAAACATTAAGGAAGGAAAGGTGTATCGAGCTCACAGTTGGTGGAGATTTCAGTCCGTACATCCATACTTGGCTGGCTCCAAGAGTGGCAGACGGCAGAGAGCAGCAGTTCCTAGTGGTGGTGGAAAGCAGCAAAAGCAAGACGAGCAAAAAGCGAGGAGCAAAGGAGGACCAACCTCTTTCCCTCTGTTACACTGTACGCGGGCTGCACACCTTAGGGCAGGTGCAGCACTCACATGCACAGTCCCAGCACCTGACTGTGAATCAATCGAAAACTCTACAAGCCAACCCCATGACTACATGAGGCTTTGGGGGGACATCTAGACACAAACCATAACATGAACAAAACTTAGAGAGGTTTTCATTGTTCACAATAATGTGTTAATCTGGTTTTCATAAGTCATCAAAAGTTAGAGATAATTATAACTAAGGCTAGAAGGGTCTATGACAAAATGTCAGACGCTATGAGTGCAGGGGCCTAGGAGCTAGTGGGTTATAACTGCTATCCCTTAGAAGCTACCTCTAAATTTACCTGTCAGCTCTGATGCCCACTCTCTCAGTATACGTGCTCTAATTTCTCAGAAAACTTGTTCTTGCCTAGAGGATGCCAAACTCAAAATGATCTCACAGATAAAACCAATAGCAAATACACTACATTCCTTTTACTGGGATCCACCAGATCTTGTCCAAAAAGACAATTATATGATACATATTGAAGCCTTAACTAACTATACTTAGTGGGCCTTATGTGACACAGCAGCTGGTCTCTCCCAAATAAAAAAGTAAATTTCAGAAGGCAAGTCATCCTTTAAAACTAGTTAAGAACATGAAGTCTAAAATTATTATATATAGGACAATAAACCTAAATGAAAATTGGTTTTGCCAGCTAGATCTAAAATTTTCAGTTTATATAGTTTTAAACTATCAAAGCACACTAAGGCTCCACCTACATTGTGGCCTGCTCACATGGGCAAATTCAGCTTTCCCTATAAAATTGATGATATTCTAATTACTCCTGATCTTCAAAAGGTCCTTAGTTAACATCCTGAAGAGAAAAAAATGATTCTTTTATTCAAGTAGCCTTCATCACTGAATAACAATGCAGCATATTCATTTCATCAAAATGCCATACGTGAATTAGGTGTTGTCCCAGCCATTGCAAAACTGATAAAAATGAAAGACCCCATTATTAGGGAAAAAATTTACAGTGTCCTTAGTAACTTGAGTGTGAGTGCTGAAAATCAGGACAAGATTAAGACACGTATCAGTCAAGTGTGTGATGATATCATGATCTATCGCTGGGACTCTGCTGGTTAGACAGTGGAACTAAGACTGTTAACCAACATGACTATGGCCAATCATTATCAGCATTTGCTGGGGTGGGGGAAAGGAGAAATGAAGGAAGATAAAAGCAAAAACAGGCAAAAAATGTATGTAAGTACACACACACACACATACACACACACACACACACACAATAGTTAAGATAGTTCTACTGCTAATTTCTCTTAGTTCATTAAAAAGAAGGTTTGTGCTAAAATTGTTTGGACAATTTAATGTTTATATCTTGTACTCTGAGTAACTAATTTAAAAATAACCATATGGCCTAGCTCTATTTTATTTTATATTACCTAAATAAATATAACTTTGTAAGTGTGAAAAAGAAAACAAAATCGGAAGACATTAAACATTCTAACAGCAGCACAGGAGGTACTTGTTCCATTGTAAAAACTAAATGTTGTATATACATTCTTGATTCTTCCACTAATATCTCAATAGCTATGCAAGATATTAGATGACAAATCAATGGCATATCAGACTCAGAAGTTCCCTAGACCTTATCTTCATCCTCTTTATGAGAAGCCATTAATGGCTCCTCTTGGTGGAAATCTTTGTTGACTGTACTCATAATTACCCTGTTGATCCTATTATTTGGCTCATACATACCCGTTTCTTTGGCTTTGTCTCCTCCATATTTAAAGCTATATGTCTACCCAATATGAAAATGCCTGCTGTCTATTGAGGGCCTTTAGACAGATCTTCTTTCTGGAGAGTACATCTGACTGCAGATCAACAACTACGACCCCTTTGAGCGTGAAGGAGTCAGATCAGTCACCACCCATTATTCACTCATGGAGGTGAGTACTTCTTCAGAGGGGGAACGTTATAGGCAACTAAGAGGTATTTCTGTTCTTCAGCTGAGGAGAGACTAAATCTTCCTAGGAAGAGAAGGGGAAGGTCTCTCAGTTGTTCTATCTTCTTACAAAGAAAAAATAAGACTCTAGGTGATAAGTCTGTAAGTCTCTCCAGGATACTTCACTATCCTTCACCAGTCAAACTGTATCTTCTATTCATATTACCTTTAACCCAGGTTGCCACTTTTTACAGAAAGCCCTAACCATACAGAAGTATGAAAATATTTGTTGTTTTCCAGCAGGGGGAACTCATCCTCCCTTTGTATCTGCTTTAGTAGTCTGAAGTGAGAGGGGGAAGTAACCAGAGACCCAGTTGCTGATTATGTCCCTGCCTCTTATTATCAGTTACTGCTGGATGGTGACACTGGCTGGAAATCTCAGCCTTGATTAGTTTGAAGGACTAGAGCTCCTCTCTCTGGCCCCAGCTACCTCACAGTATTTCATTCCTGAGGCCTTCGCTCTGCTTCTGATGGTAATGGGGCAGAGGGGGTGCAAGCAAGGTATGTCGCCTTAAAGTTTTGAAAGTGTGAGCCAGTCCTCTGCCTGACTTGCTTCCACTTACACCATCTCCTGAAAAAATGTTTCAGAACTTCAGGTTGTAAACGGAACTTTAAAAAATGAATACAAATTTCAATGATTCAAGATTCAACTCACTTTATGTAAAGCTAAAGTTAAATGAACTGAATAAATATTTGAACTGATGAAACCAGATTTTGTATTAACATTTTTATGACATCTTTTTAATGTGTTTTTCCTCTGTGGACAATAATATAATAAATGCAAACTCCATAGAAACCGAACTCAAATGCATAAGCTTAAACAATAAGCACAGGAATATTCACAGTGATTAATTATCAAGACAATGAAACCACAACTCACAACTCAGTGAACAAAAATAAAATGAATGCGATAATCAGCAACACAACATTTTATTATGTAAGTCAAAATGGTACTTCTATCCAAATCTACGTTCATGGTAATAACAATAAAGATGCAAAAATAATCTAATTTTGTAGTATTTCAACCTACATAGGTATTACTCTAAGCAACTTTCCAAATTGAATTTTTAATTACATTCTTATGTAAGTTTTTAAAAATAATTTACATTTTAATTTTTTCTGTTGTATGCTCATAGAACAAAATTTTAAAATGAAACAGACTCAAGATTCTTAATGTTTATCCTTTAAGTGAACAAAGGTGTCCAATTACGCTTTTAAAAGCAGTGGCAGATTTCCTCTTTATATGTTGGGAATTACAAAACTGAGTAAGTTTTGCTTTTGTTTTTGAAGTCTTGATTGATGGCTAGCAATATAAAAATAGTTCACTTATAGATCAGCCGTGTCTGATGATTTTTCTTTGAGTTCTATCTTCAGACATGATTCTAGGTTTGGGTAGCGCCCACAGACCCTTTCCCAATTATCACAGAATTATAACATTTTATTTTAAAAGCGGTAATAATATTTGTAAAAGTTTTTTATAATGCACATTAAGTTAAATGTTACTTTAGGCTCAGTAGAGCTAATGAAGTAGATACATACAATGAAACAGAAGCTCTAAGCAAAAGCTCTTCCACTCTACACGCACTGGCTTATGACAGCAGAGGGAACTTTACAATTCCTTAGGTTAGTACTTTGTGAAAATTAACTCCATAAAATTTGATACCCAGTGGGTTTCTTGTTTTCTTTGCCAGCCAGTATAGACTATTTCAGACTTCCCTTTTTACGTGTGCTATTAAATAATGTAGGTTAAAAAAATGTATCACTGCCAGATATGCCTAAAAGGAAGAGGCGAGACTCAGAGGCAGGAGAATTGGCACTGCTGCATCACGCTTTTCTTCGCACTGTGATGATACTTTATCAGTGTAGTGCACAGTCCTGTCCTCCGTATACATTCAGCATATATGCAAATAATGAAGCTACTGAATATTTCGGAGATTTAGTCCAGATTAAGCAATGATTCTAAAACTATAGCCCGCAGGACAATCACCTGAAGTTTCACATAGACCCCCCTACAGGACACTGTTTTGACTACATTCATTGCATATGGAAGGAAGGGTAATTATGAGAAAACATGCATGGATACTATTAGAATCATCTGCATAAATTATGAAAAACTAGATGCTAATCAAAACCTCAGGTTACTCATGCTGAGCGTCAGTATTTTTACTCTATAAGGTGCAGCAACAGTTTACAAAAATCTGTACGGCTGACTTGTTCTTCACTGGCAGGTGTGTCTTTATTGGTGAAGCGTGAGCCTGTCATTGGTGCTCAACTCTGCGAGTCTGAGAAATATTTTCCTTCCATACGATTGTCATTGGTTTGGTCTCTATAAGAACATGTGAGAATGATGGATGTGGATTGTGATTTGACAAACTCTTGCTGTCTCAGTGAACTACATCCTAACTGGCTTCCTGGTTTCAACAATCCTTTCCTACACACCTGTCTGTGGATGAGAGGTATCTTTCGCATGTATGCGTGTATGCGAAAGTAAACTGATCGTTCCCCCTCTTGTTCTTCTGAGTGTAAAGTATGACAGATTAAATATGTTAGTGAGTTTCCAAAACACCTAAGATCATTTTAAAACGTACTGGTATCAACCGTCATTTTTCTCACTTTATAGTTAGCTTGATGAAAATACGCTATCACTTGCTCAAGATCAGATACAACATTGTGGATAGAACTGAACAAAAATATTGCAAAAGATAGCGAAATAACAAGGATGCTAAATAAGTAATTCTTGCATTGCTATGCAAATTTCGTCTATGTTCTCTTTATCCTTCAGTTTAAAGTGACTGTAGTAACCGATGAAGATACATGTGCCTGGAGAAAGCAATTGAAAAGTCAGTTAGCAGGCATGCAAACTGGGAGCACTAATTTGAGTGGAAAAATTGTGCCTGCCTATGTATAAGATAAAGCGATGGCTTCAGAAACAAGATGGGCAGAAGATATAAAAAATACAGTCAAAAGGAAACATTTCTTAGAAAGAGGTTTGTTCAACCTGATCTAGTAAAACTGTGAACAATGTGCCTCTGATACTAAGAAAAGCCAGCAAAATTCTGTCAAGGATACATACTTAACCCCCTTAGAAGCAAAATGTCAGGACTTCCCAACTTGTACCTTAAGTGATTACTGATGTGCCGAGATGCTGACATCTTCCGTGGAGGTGGGCTCCACAGGCCTGGTGAGGCAGGGGAGTGGGCATGGCCGAGCAGCTGAACAAGTGGGCGCGAGCTGTCAACTACAGAGATCTGGGACATGCACAAAACTGCTTCTGAGTCCTGTTCCTGAAACCAGTCAGAGAATGGTAGCTTAAATTCTCCTGGTCCAAGGTTAAACAGGTTTTTGATAGGACAGCCTAGATCTGATGTCAGAAGGGGGCAAACCTTGCGGCCGCTAGGAGCCTTTTCGGCACCGACTCTGTGCTCTGCAGAGTGTACTTTCTTCCTACTTTAATTGGTTCGTGCTTTTCTTTCCTGCTTTTCTTACCCTTAGTACCTTTAATAAATGTAAAACCTTGCTGTCGTGTTTTCTGTGCAACTCTTCATTCCAAACAAGAGCCTGGGAGGAGCCTGAGAAAGGATCTAAGGGCAGACAACACCCCAGACTTGTCTGACTTCAGGACATCTGGATTCAGAAGCCATCTCCTTCAATGTTGGACAGACCTTGACATTCACTTAAAATAAATAAAAATTAACAGTTTTAATGTCTTACCTTTCAAAAGAAAAGTAAAGGAGGCGAGCTTTTGAAGCCCCTCAGAAGCCCAGCCCACTCGTTCCCTTCCAGCTGGCTGACTTCTGCTTGTTTGGCTTCCATGTCTAGAATGCTGTTCTTCTCCCAGTATTGTGCAGAATAGTTTACAAGAAAAACGATTCACATTGAGAAAGACTGAATGACTGAATGACAGAATATTTTACAAGAAGAACAATTCACAATGAGAAAGACTGAATAACTGACAACTTCTATTTGTGAAAACAAGATAAGCAGAGTGAAAGACAAGCTTTATGATGAGATATGTCCATAAATTCAAAACAAACCTGTTCATTAGCACAGAAATAGATTAACAGATGTGCTAGACAGGTGTATGGTACACACCTGTAATCCCAGCATTAAGAAAGCTGAGGCAGGCGGGTCACTGAGTTCAACACCAGCCTGGACTACATAAGTGAGTTCAGGATCAGCTTGCCCTAGATAGCAAGACCCTATCTCAAAAAAAGAAATGCTCTATAGCAGTGCTGGTGACCTTTTAGAGCTTTCAATAACAAACAACCAGCTGTGGTACATGTGCAATAGGTTCACCACCCCTGCTCTATAGCATTTAAAATGAATGGAACGTATTCAAGTGAACTACGTAAATACCACAGCAATGAAAAATGGGAAAAAGACCAATAGAAGTTATATGTGCTCTGTGGTACTGTTTATGCAAAGCTTTGACCCTCTTACAATGTGTGTTTTAGGACTACAAAACATATGCAATAAAACTCTATATACCTGGGCATGCACAGCAGCTGTGTGATGGTGCTCTCTCTGGGGAGGGAAGGGGAGCAAGGGACAAGTGTTAGCTATACCATAACATATTACCTTTCTTTAAAAGACATCTAAAGAAAATATGTCAGGAAATTAACATCTGTTTGCTCTTCTTGATGGGTACAGTGTTGGCACCTTGTATTCTGTAATTTTAAAAATTTTCCACAATATTAAAGTTTTGAAACTTTTTGTAATTTGAACATTTTAAATGGATGGAAGAAGCCTAAAGCCATCAATAAATATAATCTTAGTTGATTTTCTATGTGTGCATCACTTTATAATCTCATTTAATTAGTACTTGTTAGTTTCACATTGAAACTGCACATCTTTTAAGGGATGAGAGAATGTGGCCTCCATTTCTTTGCTGACCTCTTCAGTGACTAGAGGGCACTAAGCATGTGGTATGTGTGCAGGGAGCAGATCGTTTTCATTTGATTACACACAATATTTCTGTATTGGAAATCCTCGTATGATAAATGGATTCGTTACACAGCATTTCAAAACTGCCACTTCTCAAAGAAGCAAATGTGTTAATATAGAGCAGTTTTAGTTTTAGTTGTTTCCCTGTGTCCTGTCTTTGCTTCTTTCTCTCTCCCTCAAGAATCTTCTGTTCCACAGAGCATTCTTCTGGATCTTTCAAAATCAAGAAATGCGGGGTTTCCTTAAAATAAAGAATTGTTAGTTCAGCTCTAAATTTGTATGTGTTCTATTCTGCAACTTAACGAGTCAAAGCCCTTGGATTAAAAATAAAGGAAACTCATGAAAATTGATTTTGGCTCGGAGGTATGTTAGATCTTGGCTAGAAGGTTTTGCTCAATGGAGAGAGTGGTTATGAAAAACACTCCAAAGTATGTGTCTTATTGTCCACATATAGAAGCTACACAATGCCAGGGCCTATTGAAGATAATTTTTTAAATACCTAAAGAAGGTTGAAGTTGTCCAGACAAAGTGACATCTTATTAATAGATTTTTCGAGTATTCCATTTATAATCTATCTGTGTTCTGACAGATTTTTTAATTTTAATTTTTCTTAAACTGGATGTAGTGGTACATCCCTATAATCCCAGCACTCAGGATGCTGAGGCAGGAGAATGACAGTGAGTTTGAGGCCAGCTTGGACTACATAGTGAGTTCAAGACCAGCCTGAATTACATAGTGAGGCCTGTCTCAAAAACCAAATAAAACATTAATTTTTCTTGGTAATAGTTGATTTCAGTTTAGTTTTATTTATTTATATTTTATTATAGTTTTAAATGGCTGATAATTTTTTTCCCTGAACCAGGCTGAAACTTTTAGGTGATTATGTGTCAGTTTGAGAAACCTATGGTATCTCTGGATGTTGTTTCCAGAAAAAAAAAAAAATATTAGAACGCAAGTACAAAAGAATTCCCTAGTTTGAGGAAGACCAGAAACATTCCAAAACTAATCTGTAAATTCTTCATAATTCCATAAATTTCAAATCTACATTCTTGTTTTAAAAAGCTCCAAATGTTTCCTAAATAGTTCTATTGAGTAAACAGCTACCTAACAACAGCCTAAAATGGGTAATGACATGATCTGTTATTATTAGATAAGAAGTTATTCATGACATTTAAATTCATTTATTTCACAAAGACGAAATGATACTGTTGGTCTTCCCAGATTGGCCAGTAGTTTTAAAACATGCACATTCTTATACACAAACTACTGCCAACTTTCTATGGAGCAGAAGAAACACAGATTCTTTCAGTTCTTCTGATCTTTAAAACTTCATTTCTGTTTTTCTATCCAGGTAATTTTACCAAATTAAAAGCACAGGGCATTGAATTGTTTTAGGCTCATTGCCTGCTTTTACTTTGACTTGGATGCATGATAATTAGTGTATTGAATCTTCAAGGAGTTGATAGAAAAGAAAACATTTTTAAAAGTCAGAATTCCGGTGTTTCCTTGGTTGAGGTTCTTAACTAAGCCAGGTGTATCACACATCCTCCTACTGAACACAAACAACTTTTCATGGACCAGGCTTCGATGTTACCAGTTTTCCACTCCTGATCACCCACTCCCGAAGCACACACAGCTCCTTTTCCCGCTGGCGCCTCCCACCTCCCGGCCCCAGAGAGAGTTCCCCTAAACTCCTTCGTTTTCTAGTGACTTTGGGGTTTCCCTTCCACTTGAGGATTCATATTTGACTCTCTAATCTCTTATTCAACTTAGTCAAAGAATCAGTTCTCTTAATTTGTTCCTTTTAATCATCCCAGATCCTTTGATCGGTGAGTGGCTAAGGCAGGCATATAACCTTGGGCAATACACTTAAATATCAGATCTTTTTATGATATTACAACATGGTTCATAACATAGAAATCATGGAGCAACAGAAAAATAAGCCTGCTGCCGTTATAGGTATAAACACTTAATAACACTTTCTCTTAGCCACTGAAGGTGATTATCATATGTTGCCTTTGATCTTTCTCAGAAGTTTTTAACCATCGGTATGGTTGAGGATGCTGATAATGAATAACATTTATTCAGTACTTATACACTAAGTACTTTAAGAGAAACTTCTCTTTTCAACTCCACAATAATTGTGCAAGAAGTATAAACTTTCCACTTTTATCCCTGTTTGAGGTCCATATATCAATTTATGCAGAAATTCTGATTTGAATTCATTATAACCATAGAATCCACAGTAATGACCGAGCTCCAGTTTATTTTCCATGGGGAATGGAATCCTGTAATTCTGCTTTCCTTTGCATTTTCCAAGTAGCACGATTTCTAAGGTGACCCCCACCCAGTCTCAAGTATTTGAATTCCACCTATCCTCTGAAAATTCAAGATCATGTTTTTCAACCTGTATATCACCCATGAGCTCTAGGCCCTGGTGGAAAATTCCAGTTGAATTTCTAATAATCCTTTCAAATTCATCATATGTAAAACTAAACATCCTCTTTGTTCCTTTAAACCTTCTTCTGCATGTTTCCTTGCCTGATGAAATGGAAATTCTATATTCTAGCTGTTCAAGCTAAAAAATACTAGCTTTTCAAGCATTTCTCCTATACCCCTCCCTCAGTTCATCAGAATGATCTAGAATGTATTGACTTTCCAATATCCATTGCTGACCCACTTGTCCTAGCTTCATGGTCTCTTGCTTGATTAACTCCAACAGCCTCCAAACCCATCTCTCTCCTACCACTTTGGTCCAGTTATTATGTACAGAAACCAGGGGGCATCTTATAAAACAAATCACATGAATCATCCTTAAAAATCCATTTGAAACAAAGCAAGTATTTCCCGTCTCATTCAGACCCGGACCCTGACATCCACTTCTCTGCCTCCCCTTCAGTTCCCACAGCTGGATCATCTTTCCTGTGCTCCAGGGCTAGTCCTGCTGTCTTGATTGTTATTTCTCTAAGTATCTGCGTTTCTAGTTTCTTTTACAACTCTGCTCTCATGGCAAGGTTTACCTAATACACTAACATAAGAAAAATCCCTTCTGAACTCTGATAGTCTTTATCTCGGCAATCTGCCTTATTTTTCTCTATAGCGTGAAATACCATTTAATTTACTATATATGTCTTTGTATGTCAGCATATATATATTGGATATGAAATATATGATTGGAAATAGGGATACATGGGAAAGAACTCATTTGAAAATGCGGGGAAGTAAGGCTCAGCAACACTGGATACTTTCTCTGGATGAGCAGATGAAACAAGGTCACGGGTGCTCCCGACCTTGTATTCTTGTATAAATGGCAGGCTCGGGAGGATAAGCCCTCGCAGGTGCACAGCTTATAAAGCATTTTCACACTGGATGTGGACACATACAGCTGTTAGAGAGCAAAGCATCCAAATAAGTGCTGAACACGCATGGCCCTGGGGTATTGTGACATTGCCTCATGAGGTTCAGTAAGGTACAGAGGTGAAGAGAAGATTCCAGTTGTCTTATAAGAAAATATCAATTTTTCTTTTAGTACTTTCAAAGTGGCTTCAAGCATAGCTTATAAATTTAACTTGGATTATTTGTTTTATAAAGAATTCTTTTTTCTTCAGAAAAATTATCTTAATATTTTCTTACATAAATTTTCTGCTTAAAAAAACACAATGACTTTAAAATAAGAATGCATTCATGTCAGTTTTCCATTATGTAAAATTTTTTGTAAAAGTAAAATATGACTGCACTGTTGTTAATATTACAGACCGAGTTACACTCTAAAACATTTGCATTAATTTTACCCATTTTCCTGAAAACTCTGTGTCTTAAAAGAAAGCTAATAAATTAGTACAAAGTGTTTACAGCAATGTGTTCATGATACACAAAAAACCTCATCTGAAATTGGTCCAAATATTCATCATTCATGGAACAGGTACATTACAATATATTCAATACTGTATTATAATATAATATATTACAATATATTATTGAATATATTACAACATATTCAATATATTATATAGAGTATCACTGTTGATACTCTACAACAGTGACAATTGGTGAAGAATGATTTATACATAAATTTTGGCAAAAAACCCACAACCAAAACAACTAAACTGTCCTATTTCTTAAACTCAATATTAAGTGCAATGGTGAATTCCATTACCATCCATTGTACCACATCTGTATGTTCCATTCTAGAAATGGATACTATACCTGAGGATAAAATGTACAAGAGAAAACAGAGAATTCTGTAGCAAAAGCAAATTAAAACTTAATAGTAATAACAATAATTAATTACTTGAGCCTGGCATGGTGGCACACGCCTGTAATCTTAGCACTGTGAGAGGCTAAGGCAGGATTACAAACTGAAACCCAATCTGGGCAACCTGGTAACTTAATAAGACTCTATCTCAAAATAAAAATAAAAAAGGCTGGGGATAGACCTCAGTGTTGAGTCCCCAGTACTAAAAAGGTGGTATTTGTGAACAGCAACCACAAAGAGAAGTAGACTTGGTTCCTGCTTATTTTGATGGTTCACCATGTGCAAACAGTCAAAAAAAGTGACAGGGATCATGCTGTTTCATACAGTGGTGTCTCCTGGAAGTTACATCATTTCTTAGCCTTCTGTCTTTGTTAGAACTTTCATCAGGCTGGCCTGGGAACAGAGAAGTGAGAGTATGGTGCATGTTCTTTTGTCCCTGCAACAAATTGCAAGTTGCTAGAGATTTACATTCATTTATTAAACTAGTGCATAAGTCACTACCAATGTTTACAAATCACTTAAAGAGTTACTTTATATTTTTCAGCGTCAGAAATGGTGAGCATATTCTAAGTCGCACCTTTAGTTCTATAACTAGGCAGTGAAAAATAATATCTTTCTTCAACAGGAAGTACTTCTCTTTGTGTTAATTTCTTTTGCACTGTTCATAATTATAGCATGTTTGCTGAATCTTTGACCTCTTCTATTATCCTTTTATGTAAACATTATCACATTTTTACTTTTTTTCTGCTAGTTTTGACAACCTTTCTAAATATTTCCAATTGCCAATTAATAGGATATTTTACAGGAAAATGTAAAGCCCTCAAATTGAATTGTGAGATCATGTGATGGTTTTATATGGCATATTTAGCATGGCAATTTATATAATACATATAAATACAGGCTCTCAATGAATATTTATGTAGTTAAGTGGAATATATTTGAAATTCACACCTAAACATATTTTCTTTAGAATATACCAGAAAAAAACTCAGAAAAGCCTGTAGAGCTTGAGGCTAGTTTTGTACAAAAGTTTCTACTGATTAATTTTTTAAATTTCAAGGACTTATGACAAAAGTTTAAAAAGAGTGGAGCACTAACTGTATGAATCATGTTCCCTTCCCTAGGACATACTACCTTTGACCTGAAACTTAAAGGTGGAGAGGTTTATCTTGGCTTATGCTTTCCAGGAGATTCATTTCGTGGTTGGTTGGTTCCGAAGCAGAAACAGGATGGCAGAGCTATGAGAGAGGGAAGTTGTTTGACCCACGGCAGACAGGAAGCAGAGACAGGAGGGGGGCGCTGGAGACAAGACGGTACCCTCTCAGGTAATTCCTGCCGTGACTCATCTCCAAGATGGCTGCCCCTGTTCACAGCTCAGTCAGCTTCTGAGCTGTGAATGGCTAGGCCCACTGGAGGGTGTAGCATCCTCTGACCCAGACATCTTTCAGACATTTAAGACTTTGGAAGACGTTTTAAATCGAAACAATCACTCTAAATCAAAACATGTAAAAGTCACCAACATAAAATTTAAATTTAGGAATTTAAAATCTTTGAATATTTCCAAGAGGCTCCAAAGTTGAAAGGATATAGACTTTAGTCCTAGCTCTTTGGCTCTCTTGATCTTTCATTTGGAGTAAGAGACCATGTTCACTTTCATCAGATAGGGCCAAGAGTAAGGAGAGTTGATTTTAAGTAACTCTGAAGCTAAGTATCCTTTACATCATTTGACTAGTGGTATTGTCTTAGCTACTTTCTCATTGCTGGGACAAAATACCCAATACCCACAAGTTAAAGGAGGAAAAGTTGATGTTAAGATTTTAGTTTTTTGAAACCAGCAATCAAACTCAGGACTTTGCTCCTGCCAGGCAGGCACTGTGCCACCGAGCTATACTCCGGCCAGAAAGGCTGATTTAGCCCAGTTTGTAAAGGTTTCAGTCCAGTCAGGTGGCCCCAAGGCAGAGTAATGGTGCACAGAGGAGCAGGGAAGGGATGGGAGCAGAAGTGGCAAGCAGACCTCCCTTTCTCCTTGATGCCATCCAGGCTATAAGCCTTTTGGATGGTGCCACGCGCACCCTCGGTAGCCTTCCCGTTATCTGCACCCAGACCAGCACTAATTTAATGACCACACACCCTTAATCCAAGTTCACACACCCTGGATCTCGCCACCTATGAGTCCATGAGGTTTTGGAGGACATATAGATATAAATTATAACAGAATAAATGAAGCTTTAAGAAGACTGATGGTCTATAGTTCCTCTTTTATTGGCTGTATATTGTTGGGAAAATTTTTTAGCTTCTACAGTAAGTATGTTAAATACTGTGAGAGTTCAACTAGGTGAAGCATGGAAATATGCTTTCTAAACCCTTACAAATCTGGACAACTATAAATTAAAACCCTTTTGTAAGAACCTCAACTAGATTTCTCACCCATATGTAGGTCCAGACCACAAACACCCACAGATTACTTTTTATAAAACATCAGACACGAGAGTGCCAGGGTCAGACAAATATATGCAACACAAGATGCAAAATATTGACTGCAGGTGTCTTAATAACTACATAAACCTCAAAGTGTATAATTCCTGTGTGTTTCTGAAGTTTGGCTGTTTGATATTTCCCTAGCTTCTGCTTATTATCTTCTTTGCAAACTCTTTAAATCTTAATAGTTCTATCAAGAATTCTTGATTCTGCCTTAAGCTGACATTACAGCCTATTTGCTCACAACCAAAGGAGCTCTTGCTCTAAAGTTAGAAAATGCTAGATTTGATGAGAAATTAATCAATTAGGTACAGAATTCAGAATATCTATTAAAATTCCTCAATTATAAATTTTTGCTTTTCTCAAATGAATAAAATATTTCAACCTGATAAAATCAAAGATAGAGAATTACTTAATTTAAGACTAATTTTGTGTTACCTCTTGTGGTAATTTTATCTGTCGACTTGACCAAGCCATGGGATACCCAGCTACTGGCTTACTGTCTTTCTGGGTGTGTCCATGATGGTGCCCCTGGAAGAGATTTGCATTGGAATTGGAAGCCTCAGTGAAACAAATTTACCTCTCTCCTGTGAGTAGACCTCATCCAATCAATTGCCAATCTTAATAGAACAAAAAGATGGGGTAAGAAGGGATATTATTTGCCTGACTACTTGAGCTGGGATGTCAATCTTCTCTTGGCCTTAGACTGAGATTTATACCACCAATTTCCCTGGTTCTCAGGCCTTCAGACTCCAAGGAATGATACTACCAACGTCTCTGGCTTCTAGACATGAGATTGTGGGATTTGTCAGCCTTCATAATATTGTTAGCTGACATATATCGAGTGTGAGTGTCCTATTTTTCTAGAGAAACCAGCCCAATACAACTCTTACACCCTCAAACTGTGGGATATAACCCTGCAAAAACTGCGTGCTGCATGACGCTGAAAAGAATTCCTACAACCTGTCTGTTACATTTGTACAGTGATTTTAAAAAGCACAGCCTATATTACGGCACACATTTTTCCATCCTCTAAATCATGATGTTTTCCTTCCTTTCTCACAAAAGCACATCAACTCCGCATGCCTCATTTTTTACATATCACCCTCAAACTTTTGTTTATTTTCAATTTAAACATATATATATCCTTTAATGCATGCAAGGGCACTGTTATCCCTCAGCCGTGGGGAGAATTAACAGTTAAGGACAGAACTTCCAGAGAACAGCTTGTTAGGAGGCTGTGGCTTCAGCCTTCTCTCAGTCTCTGTTTCCTACCATGGACCCGTGTTCTTCAGTTATCCGAGCCTCGTTCTTTTTTATCCTCATTTTCCTTTCTGAGCCTTTGTATTTGTTCTCCTGCCTGGCTAACTCCTCTCTCTGTCTCCCTGTCTCTCTCTCTCTGTCTCTGTCTCCGTCTCTCTCTCTCAGGTATTATAGACAGGTTTTTATTTTAAAAGGCATTGATTCGTGCAGTTATAGAGTCTGAAAACCCTCAAGATCTTTAGTAGGCCGGAGTCTCGGAAGTTACTGATACAGTTCTAGTTCAGTCTGAAGACCTGAGAACCAGATAGACCAAAAATGAAAATTGCAGAGAAGGAAAAAAGCCCAGCAGGCTAGAGACCCCAAAGAACCAGTGCTCGGTTTGAATCTAAGGCAGGAAAAGATGATGTTCCAATGCAATCCACCGGGCAAGCGGAGCTTCCGCTTCTCAGCTCCTGGTGCTGTTCAAGTCTTCACCCCCCACACACACCAGGGGAGGGCGCCCTGCTTTACTCAGTCTGCTGACTGCCACCCTCGATGGCGTCCAGAAGCACCCTGACACACACTCTGAGAATGTTGACCCCATGTCTGCACAGCCCATGGCTATTGAGTTGACACAGAGCTAAACCTGTCACCCTCGCAGTTCCAGTATCCTGCTGGGCAGCCTTCCCGGCCCTGCTGGTCTCATTTTGTCCATTTTCTTCTCTATGTCACTTCAGAGCAGAGCTCTTACTGATATCCAGAGTTATTCTTAGACAAATTTTATTGCTGTAGGAAAATGTAAATTGCAGTGCTCAATGTGAGATGAAAAATGCAAAATGATGTAAAAATATTATTCCAACTATAGCCAATTTGTATATGCAGAGGAAAAAAAGTCAAAAGAAGATATGTCCAAATGAATGTTTTATCTTTATGGTGATATTTTTGACAATTTTATACTTTATATTACTTCTTATATTTTCCACTCATGTTACTGTAAACGATTATTATTAAAAGAAAAAAGTAAGGTATTTTCAAGGATAGTTGGTTTATGTTTCTTTGTGTCTCTAAAATGACCTTTCTTATATGTGTTTTTAAGTAGAGCAGTATTTAGTAAGCTTATAATAAGAGGTTATTCCTTGAATAAAAACGAAAGTAAACAGAGACATGATTCTGTAAACAGTGACATGATTCAGATAATTCCTTTCTTTCTTAAACTGAGAGGTTTAAAAAGGACAATTATAGTACTGTGTTTCACGTTCAGTGAGCAATTTTGAGTATAATACCAAGAAGAAGCTGTATTTACATGAATTATTAAAATGTTCAGAAAGATACATCTTATCTAACAGTTTGTTTGGTTTCTTTGGTATTAAAAATACAAAATATGATAAAAAGATAAGGTGACTATTTAAATAAATAATTTATTACAGTAAAAAACATTTACTTTTCATGATTATTTTGACTTTAGGGAAAAAGCCAGGCATTGCATGGTGCCCCATCCAGCGAATAAGGTGGACGAGGAAATGTTCGAATGTTTTCATGTGGCAACAGTGACCACTGTTTATCAGTTCAGGACCCCGAGGCCGCCGTGAGAGCATGAAGACACGGAAGAGGACTGCCGTAAGTGCTTCAGAGGTGGGAAGAGTGACGGCTAAGTGTGTTTGAAGCAAGGGAGAGTATTTTGAGGGGGATATGTGGCTTTTATTTTAATAAATTTTAAAAATTTAAACATTGATTTTATTTTTATCATGGCTTATGTAGCTATCCTTCATTGTATAAGGAAAGAATTACATCTGTACTTTGAAATATTAAGCAACTAGTATAATAATCATGGCTTACCAAAAGTTGAGTGAATGAAAGATCAATTTAGAAAAGTTCATAGAAAGATATAAATTTAAAAACAATAAACATCTATAAAAAGGATTGACAAATAAGCAAGAGTTAAGACCTCAAAGCTAAAGTTTTTAAAAATAAAGATTCCTTCATAAATTAAAATTTTAAATTATTTTTATCCTGCTCTAGTTTATTTTGAGGTAAAATCTCACAAAGTTGTCCAGGCTGGCCTATAACTTACGATCCTCATGCCATACATGACATACTCTTATATCATAAGAACGTTTCTTTTAGCTGAGCATAGTGGTTCACACTCATAATACCAGCACTCTAGGAGGCCAAGGCAGGAGAACTGTGAGTTTAAGACCAACCTAGGTTGCCTATGAACTTAGTGAGAGTCTGTCTCAAAATAAAATAAAATAAAATAATTAAAGGGCTGGGGATGTAGCTCTGAGCGAAGGCCCTGGGTTTCACCTCATGTTATGGTTTGTGTCTGGATGGCCCCCCAAATCCTCATGCAGTCATGGGGCAGGCTTCTAGAGTTTGTGACTGATCCATGGTCCAGTGCTGGAATGATGGGTTGAGGGCTATACCTGCCTAGAGGCGAGAAACTCGAAGACAACATAAGGAAGGAAAAGAGCTTCCCTCACTTTTCTCTTGTTGCTTTTGCTGTTTTCCACCACCATAAATTGTTGCCCCTTAGCCACACTACCCTGCCTTGAAGCCAGCAGATTCTGGACTGAAACCTCCACAATGGGGTCACCTAAATAAATTCCCTCTTTAATTTAATTTGGGTGTCAGGATTTTGTCTCAGCGATGAGAGAAAAATAACTAACATACCTCAGCACCACACAAACACACACACACATACATACACACACAAGGTCGTTTGATTTTTAAGATAGTCATGAGTACTAGCAAATACTTAGAGCAAGATGATTAGTTTTAGATCTTATTACCCAAAAATGACCTATTGGCATTTCCAGTCTATTCTTAGGTTAAACTGATTTCCTTTTATTTCTACCTGTGCTGTGTGACTTTTGCCCAGTGATAAATGTAAGGGAGGAAACAGGTATTAGTGTATGAGTCACGTAACTTCCCCTCAGGACCTGATCTTCAAACCTGAGGTAGCCATGCTGCTTGCCTGTCTTCCAATGTGCTGAGCAGGTTGTGGGCAGATAGAAGAAATCAAAGGCACCTACTACTCATTTCCATTCACCTCTGAAGAAGCCCAGAGCATTTCAAGGGTGGAGAGGATGACAGATAGGTGGCTGGATGTTTGGATGGCTGGATGGATAGATGATAGGAAGGGACGTAAGAGGCAGAAAGAGAGAGATAAAGTAGTGCTGGAGGAGAACTGAAGAGAGTCTTCAGTCACATCAGAAACAGAGAAAAGAAGCCGGGGACGTGGAACACTAAGAGTACTGGTTGTGTAAAAAGAGTAATTCCGTGTTGCTTTCTAACTGAATTCAGTAAAAGTTTGATTTCCTGACAACATGTCTTGAAAGTAGTTCTTCAAATGTGATACCACGTGGGAGATAGAGCAGGTGGTCAACCTCTCTTATTGATTCTTATTTATGTTTGTTTGCATGTTTTTGTACTGGTAATTAGGCCCGGAGAATGCTGGGCTATATCTCTAACCTTGTTTATTTTGAATCAGACTCACAATGTGGTCTAGCCCAGTTTTGGGCCGGTTAACCCTCCTACCTCGGCCTCCTGAGTAACTGGATTACAGAGGTGTGCATCACCACACCCAAGGAGTGCCACCACAGGGGAACAGAAACTATCCTGGAAGCTTCATAAAGTCTTGTCAGGTGTTGTGTAACTTTAAGTGCTAAAGTGATCATCTGGAGCCCAAATATCGTGATCGATCTTATCCTCCCAACTTTTAAACATAGCTCAAATCTAATCGCTAGCCGTCTCTTCTTCCTCTAACTGCTGCAACGCTTTGCACTTTCTTTTTCTGCCCTTCCCGTCCACTTCACTCCCCCTCTCCTTCTACACGGAAATCAAAGGCCTCTCGCATTAGGCATGCGCTCTATCAAAGAGCCACACCCCTGCTCCTGTCTTCCTGTGGCTCTACTACAGTAGCCAAAGTGATTTTCTAAACTGTAAATCACATTGCATCATTCCTGTGACATCAGTTCTCCAACAGCTTCTCTTAGAATAAAATCCCTACTAAGACATCGAAGGTGCTGTATGTCCTATGTACCTCTGAATGCTACCCACATCTTCCTCGCGCTTGCTTCCTCACACCGGCTTTGTCTAAAATAGGTCCTTGCCCTATGGTTTCCACCACATTCTATTATTTTCGTATAACATTCATTAGTACCTGAATTTCTATCTTTGGTTCTTGTTTAATTATATCCTATGTCTTTAATTATATATTGTGTTTCTTGTTTCTTGTCTACATTCCTTTCTAGGTGGAAGCTCTAGAAGGATAAGGACTATTCCATGCACAGCTGTGGGTCCATTGCCAGACTCTTACCTTTCATTAAGAGGCCAAATGAGTGAATCAGTGATTAACGTGTACCCAAGGAAATTTTTATCCTCAGAAATTCACAAGCCTTCCATGTTATAGGTAATGTGATAAGCGCCATGCCAGAAATATAAAAATAAACATGGTAGAACCTTCCTTAATGGAGATCGCTCTGCAGAAAAGCCAGAGATAAAATAAAAGCCATCAAATAACCAACCACAAATAATCAATGACATGGATAATTGCAAATAAGGGTCCAAGAAAAGTAAATCATTATTTAAGTTAAAACTAAAATAAGCTTTTAGTCTAAATTCATGCATGTAATTAAACAAAGTAGCTTGATTTTTTAAATAGCATTTGCCACTTTTTCCCTCTTTAGTGTATTTTTTCTTGGAAAGGAAAGTAGTAAACATGGAGAGCTGATATCAGACAGAAAAACAGAATCATACAGAATAGAAAATGAGGTGGGAAACTTATGAAAACAAGGAGGCAGAGGAGCAGGGATCACTGTGTGGCACGTGGCCTTCAATTCGTCATTCTCCACATGCTCTGTGGAAGCACATTTCAAGGACCACAATTTATGAAGTTCCCCACTGTGAGCCCGAGATGATCAGGGTCTCATGTGTGCTAACTAATGACACCAATACAGTAATTTAAAAACATGTCACAGTTGATCATTTATGAAGTGATTTGGAAGATCTAACATAATCATGATGAAAATAAAAAGTTCTCATGCAATTTTTTAAGCACCACAAGTCTTATATGTAAACATTTAAGTATATTTATGTTAACTACTATTGCTATTCATTATTCCAATTCCAAACATCCCCTTCTCTCCTCAACCTATTTTCAATTAGATATATTTTCTCTACTTTGTTGATTATTAGGTGGCCTATAAAAATATAATTCTTACAAATTTTAGCTGAAACTTTTAACAAGAAAGATAAATGTGTGCCTAAGGATAATCATGTTCTAATTATATAATGTGAACCAATTTTTAAAGTACTACTTTAATTTTTTAAAGTGAAATATATGTTCTTAAGAATAATCTGTTCTCATAAAAGTGAACCAATTTTTTGAAGTACTATATCTAATTTAATTTTTTAAAGTGCAATAATTACTGGTAATTTTTTAAACACAGAATTTTGCAAACTATAAATAGACACAACCCATAACAAAATTTTCAGCAAGTTAAGGCACCAAAAAATATATCAAAAATTCAGAAACTAGATGGAAATATCCACTGCTATATGTACTGTTAAACATTTACTGGTGTTCTGGCCCACAAAATAAAGAAAAAGGAGCAAAAGGGTGAAGCACTGAAAAGCAAGGAGAAAGCAATTGCTATTACATTATAGGAATGCTGACACAGTAAAACCAAGCGAGGTAATAAATGATAAGTAATAGTAGCATTTGCCAAGATATATGGATATCAAGTCAATATGTAAAACACAATTTTCTTAAACCTTAGATTTTTTTTCTGGCAATATTTTTTAAAATTCAAAATATACCACACTGATAGCAACAATAAAGACCTTGACATATCCAAAGAAACGGAAATCCTATGAAGTCAGCTCTCATACCAGATTGACCTGACACCAGAACCTGACAGCAGAAATGCTTAGAATACAATAACTTCTTTTTTCTCCCTTTTTTCCTATATTTTCTTCTAAGGAAAGCTATAGGATGTTCAAGTTGTGTGTATAAAAACTTCAGTTAACATTGTGGTATCAAAGATTTTACCTATTTTTCCACAAATGATTCAAATCATTATGTTTCTGAATGGCAGAGTAGTAGTTCATCATGTAGAAATACTATATTTTCTTTACCCATTATTCTGTTGATGGACATGTAGGCTGTTTCCAAGATTTAGCAATTATGAATTGTGCCACTGTAAACATGGGTATACATATATCACTATAGTACGCTGTTTTTCACTCAATGGGGAATATACTGAAAAAGAAAATAGCTGAGTTGAATGAATTTCTATTTTTAGTTTTCAGAGGCATCTCTATGCTGATTTCCATAGTAGTTGTAATCAGTTTACACTGCCACCAAACAAAGAAGATGGGCTCCTGTCTCTCCACTGCCTCACCAGCATTTGGTATTGGTTTATTTCCTGATGGTAGCCATTCTTTCTGGGGTGAGATGGAGTCTTAATGTTGTTTTAATTTGCATTTCTCAAATGGTCAGTGGTGATGGACATTTTTTCTTGTATTGCTGGCCATTTGTATTTTTTCATTTAGGAAATGTCTACTCATTTCAGATGCTTATTTTTTGATTGGGTCCTTAAACGTGGTGACTAAATTTTTTTTAGATCTTTTTATATTCTGGATGTTAGTCCTTTATCTGAGGAGTAACCGGAAAAAAACTTTTCCCATTCTTCAGATTGTCTCTTCATTTTATTGATTACTACCTCTGCTGTACAGAAGCTTTTTAATTTAATGAGGTCCCACTTGGTGATTTTCAGTATTATTTCTTGTGCAACCAGGGCTTTATTCAGAAAGTCGTTGTTTGTTCCTGTCCTACACTTACTTTGTCTTTTAGTACATTAAGTATTTTTATTCTAAAGGGACTCTTTTTTTTTTTTTTGTGGTACTGGGGATCGAACTCAGGACCCTGTGCTTGCTAGGCAAGCGCTTATTCCACTGAGCTATATCCCCAGCCTAAAGTGTTTTTATTCTAAAGTTGTGATTCATTTTATTTCAGTTTAGAGTATTCTAAAAGATACTGACCTAAGGTCAACATTTAGCATATGATTTTTCCAGTACCAATTGTTAAAGAGACGCTCTTTCTCCAGCAGAAGGATTTTACACTTTTGCCAAAAATTGCTTAACTAAGTGTCCCTGGAGCTGTTTCCATATCTCCTATTATATTCCTTTGATCTGTTTTTTGTTTTTTCCAATACCATGTTGTTTTTATGATTATAACTTTATAGTATAATTTGACATCCAGTGTTGTCATGGCTCCTGCCTAGCCTTGATGCTCAGAATTGCTTTTGTTACCGTAAGTCTCTTCTGGTTCCATATGAATTATTAGGATCGCTGTACCTAGTTCCATAGGAAATATTATTGGCATTTTGATTGGGATTGCATTAAATCTACATAAAAGTTTTGGCAGTGTGGTTATTTTTGCTACATTGTTTCTGCCTATTGAGGAACAGGGGTCATCATTCTATTTTCTGATATCCTTTTCAACATCTAATTTAATTTTCATAACTAATGCCAAGTGAGTTCCAGCAGTTAAATGTTTTCTTGATGTGTATGTGGGTTCTACTTTTGATCTGTTCTAGTCCTTCAGAAGGAAAGGCTCTTCTAAAAACCTGTATTTATCTCCTGCCTTATTATTAACAATATTTTTCTGCCTTTTCTGCCCTTTCTGCAAGATCCTCTAAATCTGCTGTCCCCATACTGTGTCTCTTGCTTGGGTAACTTTCCTTGCCTGTGTATCCCCACTTGTTGAAAGCTGCATCATGTTTTTCATGTGTTGACTACTCTCAGGCAGGCCAAGAGTCTCCTTTAATGGGTGCAACCCTTCGCATTTCCTATTACATTCAATTCTCAGGACCTGTCCTCACTTTCCTTGGGCTCCCTGCACTGCCCCTCCTTCCTGTTAAGGCTGTGAGCTTGGTGACTCCTTGTGTCCACCTCTCCCAGGATATCACTAGTCCAGAAGGTCTCACTTTTCACTCAGTTTCACCAGGACTTTGTGTTTTTTGCATATTGTTTCTTCCCCAGGTAACATAAGGAAATATATTTATTATATATTACTATGAATTTATAATGTATTGGGCTCTGAGCCTTTTCAATTAATATAGTCCTCTAAAGTAACTACCATTATCAGCATGTACAAATAATTTGTTTTTTTAATAATCCCTGCTAGAACTAGCAAACATAGAATTATATGCCAAATGTCTTGGGTAACTAATTTCAGAGCCCATCTGAAAGAATGTAGCACCCCTTAAATTTTTTTTTGACTAGCTGTTTTTCAACATTTAAGATTTCCAGATGCAATTTCCAAATATCCAAGGCTTCAAAATAAACCTATGACCCACAAATAAAATAAATATTTGCAACTACTCTCCATTTCACATTATTTTACTTAGTTAAATAAATTCTCATTAGTTTAGAATGGCACATGTAAAAAAACTAATGACAGGGCTAGATTTAACTTATTAAAGCAAACGAGTAATAAAATATAACAAATGTATACATAATGTTAGGCATCTGGAAAGCCTAGTTTATGGGTATGCTAACTACCAATTATATTTGTTAAGCAAAAAATATAACAGAGTGACTCAAACACACAGAGGAAATGTATTTTTGGTACAGTGTGATTCTCACATAGGATTATGAGAAAGACTGAATGTTTTAAAATTTTCTTCTTTTAATGCTTTAATAATACTACAACTAGAGGAATGGGGGGAAAGAATCAAGTGCCATCATGTACAGGTACAAATCCCTGTAATGAATGTGACTATTATGTATACCCAAAAGGTACCAATCAACTTAATAAAAAGTACTTAAAGTATTAACCTTAACCAATCTTAGCAAAGATTAAAACTACAATAAAAACAACTACATGAAACTTCATGTAATGCAAAAATATTTCAATACCGTAACCACTATTTTTTTCCTGTACTTTTAATTGGTTTTCCTCCCTCCAGCAATATGGCGCAATAAGAATGTCTAGTACTTACTTTCCTGTAGGAAGGAATGAAATGGGAGAAATAACAG
>PVLD010018520.1:0-38789 GCA_004027595.1 Dinomys branickii | reverse complement strand
AACATATTGACAAACAGACACCCATTATCATAGAAAATAGTACAATCACAACTAATCTATAGACAAGGTGATATGGTCTCAACAGTAGTTGTTGCTTTATCCATTGATATCTTCGAATTGTAGATGTATGGACCCATATACAGACATGCAAATTTAGTCAGACAGTTGATCCTCTCAACAACAACAACAACAAAAAAAACACAAGAACCAAAAATCCAAAGACAAGAAAGAAAACAGGCATACAGCAACAACAGCAACAACAACAACAACAGAAAAAAAAAAAAACACCGCTTGTCACTTCCCCATTTTTGATTGGGTCTTTTATTTTGGAGGGTCTGAAGTTTTTTAATTCTTTATTTATTTTAGAAATGAGACATCCGAAGGAATCACTGGCAACATTTTTCCCTATTCTCTAAGTTTCCTTTTTATTCTGTGGGTTAATAGGGGCTCCTTATAATTTATTTTTATTGTAACTTCAATAATTTAATTTAATAGTCTATAGATATTTTTCTATCATCCCAATACTCTTTATATGTGCCAATTCCATTAGCTATAGTCAATTCTATTAACTTTAAAATGCCATACTTCTTAATTTATTTTTATTTTAAAGAGAAAAGAACAAAAATTAAAAAAACAAAGACAAAAACAAAACAACACAAAGACTATAAAAATGATACAGGATTTCAAAACAAGATGACAGGAAATCAAAAATGGTTGCTGTACTACTTACTGCTTTTTAACTCTAGGAGTCTTTTCATAGAGTTTTGGGGATCTTCTGCATAGAGTATCGTGTCATCTGTGAATAGTGATAATTTCACTTCTTCCTTCCCAATCCTTATTCCTTTTTTTCTCTCTCTTACCTAAATTCTTCGGCTAATTGTTCCAGAGCTATGGTGAAAAGGAGTGATGATAGTGGGCATCCTTGTCTTGTCCCTAATTTTAGAGTGAAAGCTTTCAGTTTCTGTCCATTTAATATCATGTTGGCATTTGCTTTGTCATAAACTGCTTTTATCAGATTAACATAAAGACCATCTTTTCCAGTTTTCTGTAGGGTTTTTATCATGAATGAGTGCTAAACTTTACCAAAAGCTTTTTCTGTATTAATTGAGATGATCATAAGATTTCTGTCTCTGGTTCTGTTGATATGGTGTATTACATTTATTCATTTGCATATGTTGAACTATCCCTGCATTCTTGGAATAAATCCCACCTGGTTATGGTGTATAAGCTTCTTGATGATTTGTTGAATTCTTTTTGCTTGTATCTTATTGAGGATTTGTGCATCTACGTTCATTAAGGAGATTGGCCTGTAGTTCTCTTTTTAGCTGTAACTTTCTCTGGTTTTGGTATCAGGATAATTCTTGCCTCCAGGAAAGAGTTAGGGAGTATTGCTTTCCTTTCAAGAGTTTGAAGAATATTGGCATCAGATCTTCACTAAATTTCTTGTAGAATTCAGCAGTGAATCCATTAAGACCTGGGATTTTCTTTGTTGGTAAGTTTTTAATTACATTTCAATCTCATTAACTGATATTAGGTTATTCAGAATTTCTATATCTTCTTGATTTAGCTTTGGTAATTTGTTTGTCTAGGAATCTGTCCATTTCTTCTGCGTTTTCCATCTTATAAAAGTAAAGATTTTCAAAGTAGACATTTATGATCTTCTGAATTTCCAGAGGATCTTTAGTGACTTCACCCTTATCATTCCTCAGTGTATGAATTTGAGTCTTTTCTTTCCTTTTTTTTTTTTTGATAAGGTTAGCTAAGGATTTCTCAATTATATTTATTTATTTTTCTCAAAGAACTGACTCTGCTTCATTAATTCTTTGTATTGTTTTCTTGGTTTTCATTGTGTGAATTTCTGCTTTGATATTTATAATTTTCTCCTTTGTTTGGGATTTGGGTTTGTCTTTCTCTTCTTCTAGAAGCTTGAGGTGTAATATTAGATTGTTTATTTGTGCTCATTCTGTTTTCCTGATGTGAGAATTCACTGCTAAAACTTTTCCTCTTAGGGTTGCTTTCATTGTATCCAATAGGTTCCATTTTGTTTTGTCTCCATTCTCATTTAGTTATAGATATTGTTGAATTTCTTCCTTTATTTCATCTGTGACCCATTGGTTGTTTAGGATGGTATTGTTTAATTTTCATGTGTTTGTGGAGCTTTTGCCATTTCTTTTACCATTAATTTCTAATTTCATTGCACTATGGTCAGATATTATACATGAGAAAATTTCGCTTCCTTTGCATTTACTTAAGCCTGTTCTGTGGGCTAGCATATGGTCTATTTTAGAGAACATTCATGTGCAGCTGAGAAGAATGTGTATTCTGATGATGTTGGGTGAAACAATCTAAAAGCATCTACTAAATCCATTCATTCACAGGATTGGTTCAGTTCTCTTTGCTGATTTTTTTGTCTAGTTTATCTTTCTCTTTGTGACAATGGGGTATTGAGGTCTCCCCTTACAATTGTGTTAGTGCGTATTTGATTTTTCATGTCTATTAATAATTATATAGTTGTGTGCTGCTGTGTTTGTGAATATATATTTATGATTGTTATCTCTTCCTCTTAAAATTTCCCCGTTTGAAGTTGACATTGTCAGAAAAAAATAATTGCTATTCTTCGGTTTTTCTGGGTTCCTGTTGCATGGAAGATTGTTTTCCATCCTTTGACTTTCAGTCTATGAATTTCTCTTTGTGTTAAATATGTTTTCTGTATATAGCATATTATTGAATCTTGTTTCTTGACCCATTCTGCCAGTCTGTTTCTTTTGATTGGTGAATTGAATTAACACCATTTATATCTATGGTTATATCTGACATGTATTGGTTTATCTTGGTGATTGTACTTTCCTGCTGTTGGTACCCTGTTTTTCCCTTCTGTTTAATTGTTTGCCCTGCCTAGTGGTTTCTTTCTGTTGTTGTTCTTGGAAACCTGGTCATTTTTTTCTCTTTCTAGAATACTTTTTGTTACTCTTTATAGCATTGGTTTGGCGTTCATAAATCTCTTCACTTGTTCTTTGTCATGGAAGTCTTATTTCTCCATTAATTCTGTAAGATAGTTTTGCAGGGTACATCAATCTGGGCTGGAAGTATTTCCTTTCCAGACTTCACTCCAAGCTCTTCTTGACTTCAGGCTCTGTGCTGAGAAGTCTGCCATGATTCTGATGGGCTTTCCTTTATTGGTGATCTCTTTCTTTTCTCTAATAGCTTTCAATATTTTGTTGTTGTGCTGCATTTCTGGAATCTTGATTATTATATGTCTTGGTGTAGTTTTATTCTGGTGAGGAATACTTAGAGTTCTAAATGTTTCATTTCCTTTTATGTCAAATTCTTTATCCACACTTGGAAGTTTTCAGCCATTATTTCTGTGAAGAGTTTTTGTGCTGTCTCCAGCTTTGTCATTTACCCCAATCAATCCTATGTTATTCTTCTTTGATCATCTTATAGCTGTTGGATTGATTTTTCATGGTCTTTTGCTAATATTCATATATCTTTCTTTTCATTATCATTGTCTGTAATTCTGTCTTCAAGATCTGAAATCCTATCCTCTCCTTTATTCAATGTGTTGCATATACTTTCAATGGAGGTTTTAAACTCTTGAATCTCTGCTAGGATCTGTTTCATGGATTTTATTTTTTTCCTATGTTGGTCATTATTTGGTTTCATCATTTTTCTAAGCTCATCTATTCTTTTATCTGTGTCTTCTCTAATATCTTTGATTTTAAGCATCATTTTTTCTGTACCTGAGAGATTATTTTCTCCATAGCCATGTACACTTGATTTTTCACTTCTGCTGCTATCATTTCAGAAAGTTCCAGTGTTTGGTTTCCAATTTCATCTCTGTCCTTGAGTTCTAGCCTTGTCCCGGGTGGGCTGGGGGTCTGGGGTTGCATTTTGCCTGTGTGTCTTGTCATTTTCTATTTTCTTTTTTACATTTTGCTTTCTATGTTTATACTTGTCAGTTTCTTATGACATATAGCTTTATCACTAGTATTTATGTTTCCCTAGAAGATATCTTTTCTTCAGTGATGTCTTCCACATGTAAATGGTTTCTTATAGCTATCCCAAGGCCCTAGCTTCCCAATTTCTAAAGGATTTAAGACTACTATTTGGCTCAACTCCTAATCCTTTGATATTGGGATGTGATGATGATTATGACCTCATACAGTCACAGTGTTATCATACAGGGGAGAAAAAATGTTTACAATATGTATGACATTCTGGCTAATATAGTACAATTAGTGATAACAATAGTTTCAAATGCAGCTTACTAGTGATAAATTATGGTAACCATTAACCTGTTACTTCTGACCATAGGCATGAACTCTAAAATTATTCAAGAAAATCAAAGATATACTGTGCACTTGTATGCAGTGATTTTTTCCCCTTAGTCAGGTGATTTTACACTTCTGTCAGGTGCAGAGGTTTTAAGATGGCTATGGGATAAGCTAAAGTGATTAGTGAGGTCAAATATAGTAGAGTCAAATTAAAAGATGATCATACAAGTTTTGGGAAACTGGAGGACACAGGAAGGAAAGAATAAAATAGAATACAAAGGAGTAGTCAGAAAGGGCAGAGACAATGTTTACTCACTTGAAGGTTTAAATCCCAGAAGTAGGCAAGGAAAGAGAAAAAGGGAGTCTATACGAGAGAATGAAAAAAAGGAGAAGAAACCTAAACACTGAAAAAAGAAGGGAAAAAAGAGAAAGAGAACAAAAATGAACTGAAGACAAAGGAGATGAAAGGGAGGAGAGAAAAATAGAAAAAGAAAAAATAAAAACCCCAAATATAAAAATAACTACTGAATGCAGAAGGAAACAAGATTACATCCAATCAGACAGGAGAGGGATGCTCAATGAGACAAACAAGGGAAAATGAAAATAGTCAAATACCTCTGGCGCTTGCAGTTCTGTGATAGTGTTCATACTTAATCCCAGAAATGTGTTCGGTATGGAGCTGATCTTGGCCTCTGGATGTGGGACCTGGGACTGGACTTCTGCTGCTGGAGTTCTCTGGAGTTCCACTGCTTGCTCCTCATTGCTGAGTCAGACACTTCCGTGCTGCTGGTCTCACAAATTACTCTGCCCTCCAAAGGCGTGTGCGTACCTGTGCACCTGGGACCAAGCTGTTGTTCTACATCTCAGGTCTTGGGGTTCCTGTCAGTCCACTCGACAAAGGTGTGTTTCCTTACACTCGTCTCAAAGACCCCGCTGTCTCTGAGATAGTGGAGGAAGTGTGGGGTGCAGACTCACTCTGCTTGCAGGGCCCACCATCCCACAGAGGGAATGGAGGAGGTGCAGATTCCAAAATGCCATAATTTTTATAACCATATCCCCATTAATAGCTGTTTCAGTTATGTGCATTTCTTCATAATAATAAACATATACTGATTTTCTCCTGAATTATGTCCTTAAAATGAGTACTCAAGAGTGAGATTATTTAGTGAAAAGATATGAACACTTTTATAGTTCTTGTTAAAAACTACCAGATTGTTCATCAAATTGACTGATATCATTTATAATGCCATTAGTAATATAGAAATGTTTCAATTTTCCCTATGGTCTCATTTCTGCTTTAATAATATTCCTTTAAGGGGCTGGGGATATAGCTCAGTGGAATAAGCGCTTGCCTAGCAAGCGCAGGGTCCTGAGTTCGATCCCCAGCACCGCAAAAAAAAAAAAAAGAAAAATTCCTTTATTGTAACTAATTTTAGTGGTGTAGAGTGACATGTCATCATTGTTTGAATTTTCACTTCATTGATTGTTGGCAAGAATGTACAACTGTTTCCATTGTTCACTTACTAATGGCTTTTCATCTTATGCAATCATTCTTCATTTTCTTTGAACACTACTCACAGGGAGTTCAACGTAAACTCATAAAAATTCTTAATATATTTCAGAAATATATCTATAATATATATGAAACATAATTTTCCATTTTATCATTTTTATTCTGATTTGGTAGCATTTCAGTTGTATTAATTTTTGTATAATCACACTGCTTACCTTTCTCTTTGTAATTTATTTTTCTCCTTTAATCAAACATTACTGCCTCTTTATATTGAATAAGTGCTCTATTTCCCCTTGAATTTTTATCTCAAAATTATATTTTAAAAATATTTGACCCTAGCTTTTGTGTTATTGATTGTGATATATTTCCTGAAATGTAGGTTTGCATGAATTTTGAATGCAGTACTGCCAAATTAGTCCACTATCACCATTTGAAAATGAACTTTTTTGTTACCTTGGTACATCTAGTTGGATGTGTGTTGAGCTCCAATGCTTGTTGATTAAAGTTAAAAATCTTACTTTCTAGAGAGCATCTAACACGATTCAAACAGGCTGTTAATTAGGCTACTTTTAGAAAAAAAAGACAATATTAGTGCTGTTTCATTTAGGGCCCAGATAGCGACCATCTCAGAGCAAATGCTCAAGAACAGCCCTTTATCCTTTCATACACTCTCTTCCCTTCCTTCTTCAGTGCGTGCACCATCTACATCTTGATGCATTTTTCACAATAGACATGATAGATACCAGCCTAAGAAAAGCCTCTGGTCTTTCTATGCTTCATGAGCAGAAAATGGGTAGGGCGTGGGGAGACCCAGTATTTGCAGCCATACACATTTTCTAGAAATCTCCCTTGTTTGTGCCTTCTTTATTTTTTCAGACCTAACTCTTCTATGACAGAACTAAGAAATTGACAGTGATTGAAAGAGAGACTGCTTTGGATCTTAGATGACAATCACAGTTCAACACCCTACTTACATTAGCCAATAAATATTTCTCTGAATTGTGAATTAAGTCACTGTAAATTTAGCTGCTTCTTCCCAAAGAATAGAGTCAAAATAAATATTTTCCAAGTGGTGTCACTGACAAGTAGTTCTCTAAACTAAATATTTGCTAAAGGAAATATATTAGGCATGTTGCAGAATCACCTGTGAGTTTTTAAGAAAATTTACTTCCTTAACTTCCTTAGGCCTCATCCTGAGACCCTCTATGCTCTAGTGCTTGAATTTTTAAAGAGAAAGTAAACTGGGAAAGGGGAAAGTAGGAATGTGTATACTTTTATAACTAAAACTTGTGCCTGCCCTCAACCTCCCACACTAAAAACCCCTGAAGCAAAGTACAGTGATTACGTTTTATAAGTTCAGGGTTTTTTCCCTTCATTAGATTTTCTTAAAGTAAAGACCATTTGCAAAGTACACAGCTAGCCAGCCCCTCTGGTGTGCCAAACAATGTAGACAGAGACCACTATGAAGAGGGTCACCAATAATTTTAAATTAAGTCTTCAAAAATACATTTCCATAAGAAAGGTTTGTACATTTGGCAATCTTTTCTCCACAGATTAACTAAACTAGTGTACTTTTGAGTTTAGGTGGCAATAAAATAAATGCTCCTGTGGTAATCTGAGCAACTTCGTTCAAGGTAACAATATGTAGTATAACAACCTTTGTTAATTTGCTATCATTTGTTTTGAAATTCTGTATCATTTTTATTGCTTTTGTGTTGTTTTTGTCTTTGTTGTTGTTATTTTGTTATTGTTTTTCTATTTAAAATAGAAACAATGAAATAAAGCACAATGAATGATCCAAAAAATGTTTCAGAGGCAACTTTTAAACTTTGGATATCCAGGCTAGGACACAAGACACATAATTTCCCACTAGGCTTTGGCTGGCAATTAAAGCCAACAGCATCTGTGTAAATGGAATACCTTACTTATGGACCAAGTATCCACGGATATTTCTGTCAAAGGGATCTACGCATAGTAAACTCCTACTATGAAACAGACACTATCTTAGTGGTTTTAAAACATTCTGGCTAAGTTTCACAAAAATATTTTGATATAAGGAATATGTTGACAGATTAGGAAACTGAGACTTAGATACTTTTAGGAAACGTCTACATTCATATGAGTAGTCAGTGAAACTGAGACCGAAACCTGTGTCTTTCTCACTCAGAGCTCTGATTTACACCACTAAATCTCAATACAAGCAGAAGCAATTTAGCAACAGTGTCAGTTAGGTAAATTTAGAGCAAAGAATTAGCAGTAATTGGGACTAGACTTGGTTGTAAGTGTAATGACGCTCAATCTTGCTACTGTGACACTTACCAGCAGCAGTGGAGTAGTAATATTTGTGGCAGGCCAATAATGCATGCAGTGAAACAGATAGCAGTCACAACCCTCTTTGTGGTTTTCCTCCCATCTCCAGTGACTTGAAATAACCAATTGATGTTGAATTTGTGAAGCCCATTTTTATTGGGAGAAAGGAAAAGAATAAAATAGAAACTAAGTACACTACCCCATTAGGACCAGTTCTTACCATAGACCATTTGCCCTAGAAATTAAAGCCATCTGTGGCACTTTCTCATAACAACCTGAGGGAAGGGCTTTAGTCATTCTCTGTCTTCTTTTGACATTTTCAACTCAATCTGAGCTTTAATCTACTAACAGTCTTTCTTAACACTTCACTGACATTTACCACACACGGTTAAATAATTTTATCTTTTATGCAAGGCTTTCTTAGAGAAAACCAGGAAGTTTATTTTATGGTCATTTTGGACAGTTTTAAACTTTTAACTGTGGTATAATACATATAATAAAATTTATCATCTTAACCATTTTAGGTACATAGTAAAATATATTCAAATTGCTGTAAAAAAGATATCCAGAATTTTGTATTTGGCAAAATGAAACTTTAGATCCACTAAGCAACAATTTTCCATGTCCCTATTCCTCCATTACCTGGCAAACACCATTCACCTGTCTATGTATTAGAGTTTGACTGCTCTAGATATCTCATAAAAACAGAACCATACAGTATTTCTATTTGTAACTGATTTACTTAATACAATATCTTCAAGGTTCATTCATGTTGTAGGCTGGATGGGAATTTCCTTCCTTTTAAAGGTTGAATATTATTCCATTGTATATATATATCACCTTTTGTTTGTTTTCTAAATTTTCATCTTTCAGCTGTTGTGAATAATACTACTATGAACATAAGCATATAAATATCTGTCCAAGTTCCTACTTTTAATTCTTTTACATATATACCCAGAAGCAGCAATACTGGATATAGGGTATTTCTATTGCTAATTATAAAAGATTACCATAGATTACCATATAAGAGATTTCCATGGTGTACCATTTTACCGTCTATCCAACACTAAATAAGGGTTACAATTTCTCTATCTCCTCATCAGCACTTATAATTTTCTGTCATTGTTTTCTTTTATTCTCATTTTACAGCAGCCACTCCAATGTGTGTAAGATAATATCTCATGCTTTTTGTTTGCATTTCCCTAATGACTGATAATATTCGGCATCATTTCATATTGGCCACTTGTCTATATAAGTCATTTGCCCATTTTATTCAGATTATTATTTTTATTCAGATTGTTTTCATTCATGTTGTCAAGCTGTATAGTTTCCTAAAATGTATATTCTATTACCCCCTTGCCAGAAATATGATTTGCACATATTTTCTCTTAATGCATAAGTTGCCTTTTTATGCTGTCACTTGTGTTCTTTGATGCACATGATTTAATTTTGATGTAGTACAGCTTATCTATTTTTATTCTTATTATCTGGGCTTTCAATGTTACAAGTATGAAGTCATTGCCAAATCCAATGTCATGAAGTTTTGCCCTATGTTTTCTTCTAAGACTTTAGTTTTAGGTTGCTCATTTAGGTCTTTGGTTCATTTTAAGCTAATATATATATATATATATATATATATGTGTGTGTGTGTGTGTGTGTGTGTGTGTGTGTGTGTGGTTAAGTTAAAGGTCCAGCTTCATTCTTTTGCATGGAAATAGCCAATTCATTCAGCACCATTTGTTGAACACACCATTTGTTGAACATAGTTCTAAATTGCTTAGTGGAATCATTCAGGAATGGTCAGTAATACTGTTGAGAGCTTTCCATCTTTCTAGAGGTATCTTCTTTTTTAGTGTCCTAGGCCATGGCTTAATACTTGATTTTCTTATTTGATATTTTGTAATCACTGTCCATGACAATCTTTCAAGCACAACTACGTGCCCCTCCCTTTCCTTTGTTTAGTGAACGCTATACTTGTGAATTAGTAGGCACCTTCTGCCATTTCTATTCTTCTACACCAGGCTTTTAAACCTTTTGAAACAATAATTCTTCTTCCAAAGAAGTTCTATCAGCCCAAAAGACAAATAGATAAAATCATAGCTGGTCTGGTTTAGCAGGTGCAGGAGATCTGAATCCTCACCTATATCATTCCCCTCCCACTCCATCTCCACCATCTGTGTTAGTCTCAGAGGTATTTCCTCAGACTCATAGAGCTCCACATGACACAATCTGCTTTCCCATAACTCCAGTTATTCATGGCATTTTCTCTCTTGTCTTCAGTTTCAGTTAAAAACCTTCTTAATCTAATCAATGAGACTGAGTCATTCCAATACCTTAAGTAGCCATTGGCTTAGCAGGTGTAAAGAGCCCTAGAAATGTAACAGGGTAATTTATCAGGTTACAACAGCTGGTTGAAAATACACTTTAGAATTTTCCAAGTGTATTTGTTGTAACTCTATTTTAATCATGCATCCTTCTGTTCTTACAAAGATTCCTAAGCAAAATAGGATCTTTTAAATGATTTCCATTCAAATTACATAAAATTAAGCAAATCCTTCATCCTGCAGAATAGTCATGGTGTGTTAAATGCTCAAAGACAATAGACTGGGCTCTACTATGTCCACTGTACTCTATTTCCACAGTTAAATTTTGTGCACATGGAGTATAAAGTTCAATTTATGCACAGATCTGTCTATCCAAATACTAATTGTTATCAGAATTTACAGATTTAATTAAAATGCTAATTAAAGCAATTAAACAAAAGTTCAGGGGAAAAGGTGAGTTGTTTTTATAGAAAAGTTAAATTATACTCCAAAAATGCTTTATAAATGCAAGTCACTGTTAAATTAGACATGGATAAGACATCTGTAGAATAATAGGAAGAATAGTAAAACCCTAGAAAGATTATCAGCAAATTGCACTATAGTATAGTTAAATTCATTATCCATTTTAAAGAAACAGAAACTGCATATGTTAGAGGAGGTATGATTAATCCAAGGGAAAAATTTTTCAACTTTATGTTAAATGCTGATAAACAGTACACATACTTCATGTTAATATGAAATATAAAATTTTCTTTATAGAAATATTGCAATATAAAATTTGTAAATGTAGAATATTATAAAATTTTCTTTTTGCATATGAGGATGAAACCTAGGATCCTACACATGCATGGCAGGTACACAACCACTGAGATATATGATCAGCCCATATATATAAACATTTTATCTTTTTGAGAGGTGAGGTACTGGGAACAGAACTCAGGACCTTGCCCTTGCCAGGCAGCATTTTGCCACTGAGCTATGTTCCTGGACCCTTAGAGATTTTAATTAATGCTAAAAAATGGTCATTTAAAAATTAACTAATGAAATATACACCTAAGTATTTTATACTTAAACTGATGAAAACCAAAAAGAAGATCTTTAAGGCTGGAAGAGGAAAATAAAATGTAATATATATAAGAACAGCAGCATAAATTATACTTGGAGTCTCAAAAGAAACTATGAATGCCAGAAGACAAGAAACACATGTTTAAAATGAAGAAAAAAATTCCTTTTCTATATCCAAACAATATAATTTAAAAATATACATCATAACATGTGATACCAGTGTGATGGTGAGATAGGAATCCCTGAAATTTCCTTCCCCCATGAAAAAACAAAGGCAATATTAATACTGCAATCAATTCCTTTTATAACAACTCTAGAAACTAATTGGGAGGCATTTACATGCAAAGATTGTAAAACTAGCAGCATCAGAACTAGTGAGAAAATGGAGATGCCTCTTCCATAATCTCCACTCATAGGAAAGAAAAACTACAATAAGGAGTAAATTTCCAGCCCCTAGTTTCTCCCTAAGGATGAAGAAAGCTGGGCCACACTTCCAACGCCTTATCTTTTTTAGGTGGTGCCCAATGGAATGGCTTCTATCTCACCTATCTCAGAGTATTTGTAAATCCTAACAAACATGAGATCCTTAGGATTAGAGAGAACAAAGGTAGCTCTTTGAACTTACGTGTCTGCGCTTATCACAGCTATTGAACTAAGATCAACATAAAACAAGCATTAGAAAAAAATGAGCTACCACTTTCACCCAGAGATGAAAAGAATTGGACTGTGCATCAAACATTGCAGATTTTATAGGCATTGCCTGAGGGTCACATTAGAAAAAAAACTGTGATCTGAACTAGCAAGATTGGGTAGGGCACCAGATGCTCTAGCCAGCTTGTTTGGTGAGGTTCTTTTCCTATATAAGGCCAACTTACGAAGACTGGGGAAAAGGCTAGCTTTTCTAATACATAAAAAAGAGTTTAGGAAAAATAAGAAAACAGGGAAACATGATCCAAACAAGTAACAAGATAAAATTTGAATGAAACAGACTCTATAAACTTTCTGAGAAATGAGTCAAAATAAACACAAGTGCTAGTGAGCTTGAAAGAACAATGGATGGTTGGATCCGTGGCAAGATGGCGGAGTGCTGAGCAACAGAGAAACAACTCTCCGATTGCTGCCGTCCCAGTGCAGGAGTATAAGAGCATGGGGAAGTTGAAGAGGAGAGAAGCTAGTCCCCCCAGGCCCAGAAAGGAACTGAGGTATGAATTGAAGTCCATGGAGAGAGTGAACAGATAAACCTCAACAAAAAAGATAGAAGTACCCAACAGTACCTTCTCCCCAAGATTGAATTCACTGTGCAAAAGGAGTGATCCAAACCTACCAACACATGGCAAGTGCTGGTGTCCACAGAGGCCTGCAAGGAGAGACAGAGCAATGGAGGGGAACAACAGATGTGAAAGACTGCACTAGCTGCCTGGGAGTGAAGAGTGCTCAGCTGTCCCACGTGAGAGAGCAATAGGCAGGGGAACCATCTTAGAGAGAGACATCTTGGAGAGATATGAATAGAGCTCAGAATGAGAAAGGCTGCTAGTTCCATTTAGCAGCTCACAGGTGGGCTCCATTCTGCAGAAGGTACACGGATAGCTTCAAGCCACCAGAGGGTTCAGACTCACTGGCTTTTTGGGATAAATGAATACGAGTCAGGACACTGTCTCCATATGTTGCTCACCAAGAACAGCAGAGACAAACCTAGAAATGGACTCTTTGTTGTTGTTTGTTTTTTGGTTTGTTTCTCTGTTTGTTTATTTCCCCTCCCTCTATGATTTTTGTTGTTGTAGTTTTTCATTTTCATTTTTCTTTCTTTCCCTGTCATTGTTTGAACTTGTGTTTCTATGAGAATATACCTGATGTCTAGCCCTTTTGCACTTGTGGTTCTCTCCAGTTCCTCTTTATATCTTTTCTTCTTCTCCCTCCAATCTTCTGTACCAGTTTCCCCACGTCAGCATGACTCCCCTTTATTGTCCAGCCTTTTAATTTCTTCCTCCTCTTCCACTTATCCATTTTCTCCCTAACCTATTTTAAATTTTAAACTGTTAGGGTAAAATTGACATATGAAGGACTTGTAAACTGCATACAATTCTGGTTTGTTGTAGATTTTGTTTTATAACCACAAATCTAGTTCATATGGTTCAAGGTGGCAAATTAATGGTTACTTTATTTTATCATTTTCTAGGCTGTGTTTTATGTTATTGTTATTGGTACCATTACAACCAAAAGTGACATAATTCTTTTAAATAGCTATTATAAACATCAGCTCAGGAATTAAACTACAAAAAATGAAAGAAAAGAAAAGAGGTGACACTTTAAAAGATGCAACCCCAACTATCACCAAAAGGCAAACCCAGAGAAAAATGAAGTGGGACAATCCAAAAACCAACCACTTGTCCTCTCTGAAGTGATAATTACAAAGCAATTGAATGAAGCTCTAGGAAAAAAGTCAAATCAGAAATAATCTTTCAGATAACTGCAGAGAGATGGAGTTGACAATTAAAACCATACCTACTGATTCTAGAGCATATACAGACAAGAAAATAGACACGCTGAACAAAACTTATGGAAACCATGAATGTTCAGCATAGGAAAGAAATGGAACCCAGAAGGTAGTTTCAAGCAGATATACAGGAGAATAAAATTTTTGTTGAAACTATTCACAGCAGATCAAGCCAATGTGATGACAGGATCTTAGGTATAAAAGACAGGTTTGCAGCTAGTGGACATGTAAAGAAAGATTTCTTAAAAATAGAAGAGACCAATACAACAGCTGCTAAATTATGCAAGGAAGAGTAAGTTAAGATTAATTGGAATAAATTAAAAACTAGGAGATAGCACAAATGATATAAAAAAAAACTCTTTACAGACATCATGACAGAAAACTTCCCTGGTAAAGAAAAATAATTTGACATACAGTGAGTGAGGCATATAGAACTTCAATGGGCCATGACCAAAAAAAAAAAACCTATACCCACACATAACACAATCAAAATTCCACAAATTCAACACAAGGATAGAATCTTAAAAGGTGTTAGGGAAAAGAAACAAATCACATATCAAGGAAAGCCCATCAGAATCACAGCTGACTTAGTGCAAATCCTCAAATCAAGGAGAACTTGGAGCGATGTATTTCAAGCTCTAAAGGAAAACAAATTTCAACTCAGATTGATGTACCCTGCAAAACTATCTTTCAAAACCAATGGAGAAAGAAGATGCTTCCATGACAAAGAGCAACTGAGGAAATTTATGACCACCACATCAACATTTCAAAATGTTTCAAAGGGCATTCTAGAAAGAGAAAATGAGGACTACAACCCCATACGGAAGGAATTGACCAGGCAAGCCAAACAAGTAAACAGAGGAAGGGAGAAAAAGAGGGGGAGCCAAAAACAGGAAAATAACATGGTAAGGATAAGTCAATACCTATCACTTGTAACCATCAATGTCAATGGCCTCAATTCACTAATAAAAATACACAGACGCGGAGAATGGATAAAGAAGCGTGATCCAATAATATTCTGCATACAAGAAACACATTTAATTCAAAAAATTCATAGGCTGAAATTCAAAGGCTAGAAAACAATACTTCATGAGATAGGAACTCCAAAAAGAGCAGGAATAGCTATTCTGTTCTCAGACAAAGTGAATTTAAAGCCAAAACTGAGTAAAAGAGATAAAGAAGCTCATTAAATCCTTGTAAAGGGAACAATCCAAGAAGGAGAGATAACAATCATAAATATATATCAAGCAAATATCAGTGCAGCCAGCTGTATAAAACAAATATTAATGGGCATCAAAAATCAAATAAGCACTAATATAACTGTATTGGGGGAAATAAATACCACAATGTCAGAAAATTTCAGACCAAATAGACAAAAATTCAACAATAAAATAAAAGAACTGAACCAAACTTTTGAACAAGTGGACTTATTAGGTGTCTACAGAGTGTTCCGCCCCACAACATCAGAATAAACATTTTTCTCAGCCACACACAAGATGTGATCCAAAATAGACCACATATCCATAGAAGATGCTTAAATAAATGCAAAGGAATTGAAATTATCCCATGTATATCATGAGGCAATAGTGCAATGAATTTGGAAGTCAATGGCAAAAGAAACCACAATAACTTCATAAACACATGGAAATTAAATAGCACCCTCCTGAACCACCAGTGGGTCACAGAAGAAAATAAATTAGACAGTTTATACAACTAAATGACAATGAGACTATAAAATACTAGCACTTATCAGACATAATGAAAGCAGTCTTAAGAGGGAAATTTATAGCAGTGAATACCCACATCAGGAAAATAGTGAAAGCACAAATAAAACCTTAATGTTGAACTTCAAACCTCTAGAAAAAAGAAGAAAAGATTAAGCCAAAAGCTCATACAAGGGAAGACATTATAAAGATCAGAGTAGAAATTAATGCATTGGAGACAAAAAAACACAAAGTATCAGCGAATCGAAGAGTGGATTCTTTGAAAGGTTAAGTAAATTCAACAAAGCCTCAATTAATCTTATCCAAAATAGCAAAAGAAAAGACTCAAATTCACACAATTAGGAATGAAAAGGGTGCAGTCACAATGGACCCCATGGAAATCCAGAAGGTCCTCTATACCTTCTTTGGATATTTGTATTCTAATAAGATCGAAAATGCAAATGAAATGGATAGAGTCCTAGCTACATATGAATTAAGAAAGTTGACTTAAACTGCTCAAAAGGAACAAACAACTTGGATGAGGAAAAGGAGGAAAGAAAGAAAGATGAAAGAAAGAAAGAAAGCAAGAAAGAAAAAAAGAAAGAAAAAGAAAATATGTACACAAGATAGCTAAGATACTTGCACTACTGGTTTCTATTGGTTTATTAAAAGTAAAAGTTAATGCATAAATTTTGTTTTTTCTTTTGCCAATTTTATATGCTTATATCTGGTAATCTGAGCAACTGCTTTGAAGACAACAATATGCAATATAACACTTATTGTAGAATTCCTATCATCTTGATTTTTGTTATTCTGTATCATCTCTGCTTTTAAAATTATTCTTATTCTCTTTCAAATAAAATAAAAAAAGAAAAAATACAGTTTAATCAAGGAAATATAAAAATCCTAAATAAAACAATATTAATCAATGAAATTAAATATGTAATTGAAAACCTACCAAAAAAGAAAACCCCAGGTCCTGACAGATTCACTGCTGGTTTCTACATATTTAGTGAAGACATAGCACCAATACTGCTCAAACTCTTTAATGAAATTGAAAGAGAAGCAATGCCCTCAAATTCACTCTTGGAAACAAGCATGACCCTCATACCAAAACTGGAGAAGGACCCATACAAGAAAGAGAACTACAGACCAATCTCCCTAAAGAAAATAGATGCAAAAATCCTCAGTAAGATACTGGCAAACAGAATGCACAAAATCCTCAAGAAGATTATACACCATGACCAAGTGGAATTCATTCCAGGGATTCATAGATGACTCAACATATGTAAATCAATAAATGTAAAATACCACATTCATAGAGCCAAGGACAAAAATTATGTGATCATCTCAATAGATGCAGAAGAAGCTTTTCACAAAGTCCAGCACCCTTTTATGTTAAAACCCTACAGAAAATAAGAATAGATGGTCTTTATTTGAATCTAATAAAAGCCATCTATGACAAACCACAGCCAGCATCATACTAAATGGACAAAAACTGAAAGCTTGCACTCTAAAAGCAGGAACAAGACTGTCTCCACTCTTATTCAACATAGTTCTGGAAACTAGCCAGAGCAATTAAACAAGAGAAAGAAATAAAAGAAATAATGATAGGAAAGGAAGAAATGAAATTATCACTATTTCCAGGTGGCATGATACACTACCTGGAATATCCTCAAAATTTCACTAAAAACTGCTAGATTTAGTAAGTAAATTCAGTAGCACAGCTGGATACAGACTCAACATTCAAAAATCAAGAGCCTTCCTATCTATGAAAAACAAACTCACTGAGAAATAAATTAGGAAAATAATGCCTTTCACAATAACATTCAGAAATTGAAATACCTAGGAATCAATCTGATGATGAATGTAAAAGACCTCTATGTTAAAAACTACAGCATTGTGAAAAAGGAGATTGAAGCGGATATACACTGGAAGAAAGATAGCCTCTTTAATAAGTGGTTCTGGAAAAGCTTGCTCTGCACGTCAAAAATTTAAATTGAACCTTTATCGTTCACCATGAACTAAACTAAATTCAAAATGGATTAAAGATCTAAATATCAATACAAAAACATTAAATGTGCTGGAAGATAGAATATGTAAAATTCTTGAAGACATTGGAGTAGGCAAAAGACTATGAATAAAAACCCAGTTGCACAGAAACTGTCACAAAGCCTCATTGGTTGGGATCTCATCTTACAAAAAGCTTTTGCACAGCAAAAGAAACCATCAACAGTAAAGAGACAACCCATAATGTGGGAAAAATGTTTGCCAGATGTTCCTCAGACAGAGGTTAACTTTCAAGAACACATAAAGAAAGCAAAAAGAAAAAAACCAAAAACAAAAAAAACCATTGACCTCCCAAATTTAAAGACCCAACCCAAAAATGGGCATTGGAGATGAGTACAAACTTTTCAGATGAAGAAATACAAATAACAAACAAATATACGAAAAAACGTTCAACATCATTGGTCATTTGAGAAAGACAAATTAAAGCAACACTGAGATTCCATCTCACACTAAAAAGAATGTCTCTTATTAAGATATCAACCAATAACAAATGCTGGAGGGGCTACGGGGAAAAAGGAACTCTTCTGAACTGTTGGTGGGAGTGTGGACTGTGGAAGTCAGTGTGGCAATTCCCAGAAAAACTAAGATTGGAAGTCCCGTTTGATCAGCTATTCCTCTTCTGGGTATTTTCCCAGAAGAACTAAAAACATACCATAGTGATATATGTGCACCCATGGTTAGAGCAACACAATTTGTAATAGCTACATCTTGGAAACACTCTAAATGCCCATCAACTGAGGAATGGATAAAAAAGATGTGCTCTTTTTATATAATGGAGTATTAATGAGCCATAAAGAAGGACTTTTATAGGTAAGTGGATGCAATTTGAGTCCATACTCATAAATGAAATACAACAGATGCAAACGTGTAAACACTGTAATGTCTCCCTAGTATGAGAAGGTAAAAGCGTAAATGGGATCCAAACTGTACAATTGATATTGTAAAATGGAAAGAAAATCAAAAGGAAAGAAAATCTGGTTTAGGTGACTGGGAAGAAAGAAGGGAAAAGCAAATGGGGAAATATGTACATAAAATAGTTATTAGGTATGTTGCTAATTTCTTTCAGCTCACTAAAACCATAGGTTTGCGCTAATACTGTCTGGATAATTAAATGCTGATATCTTGTACTGTAAGTAACTAATTTAAAGATAAAAATGCAAGTGTTGACCACTATTACCCTCCTATCATATTGTTTCAGAAATTTGCTTTTATGTTTTTGTGTTTTGTTTCTTTTCCTTTAAAATAAAAAAGAACAATGGATGAGCAAAGTGAAATTTTGACAGAGGTAATGAATAAAAAAAGAATCAAACAGAACTCTTGATCATGAAGAATAAAATAACTGAGGAGAAAATTTAAAAGAAGAGTTTAACAGCATACTTAGGACTAGAAAACAATTGATGAACTTGAAAGAAGTCCATGTGAACTTATCAGTGCACAATTAAATTATCCATTAAATAATGAATAAAGATGAAAGGACTTATGGATGATCATCAAGAAGACCAATTTATACATAATGGGAATCTCGGGAAGAAAACAGAAGGCATCAGAAAATGTATTAAAAAGAAAGCCTGAGAACTTCCTAAATTTGAGGAAGTAAATGTGCATCCAAAAATACCAAGTAAGATGAACCCAAGAAATCAGTTATAAGAAAGATTGTATCAAGTTTTCAAAACTCAAAGAAAACAAGAGAATTTTGGACGCAGGAGGAAAAGTGACATATCATGTAGAAGAGCCTTTTATGGGACTATATGCAGATTTTTCAGCAGAGATATTATAGTGTAGTAGGAAGAGCAATTCAAAGTGGTAATAGAAGATAACCCTAACCAGCAAGGGGAGAGAATAACAGTGTAAAAGATCTTTTGTAGAATAAAATCAAATTTTTACCAGTTCAACATAGACTACTATGCCTAGAAGTATTTTATATAAGTCTCATGGTAACCCCAAGTTCAACATCTTTGTAAGTCATACAAAGGAAAAAGAAAGGAATCAACGTATATAAATATAAAAATCAGTGAATCAAACAGAAAGACAAAGAAAATAAAGGAACTATAAGACATACAGAAAACAATAAAATAGTGACAGTAAATCCTTCCCTAGCAAATAATTATTTTATATGTAAAAGATTAAATTCTCCAATCAAAAGATCTAGAATGGCGCTGGGGATATAGTTCAGTGATAGAGCACTTGCCTAGATGCATAGGGTATTGGTTCCATCCTCAGTACCAAAATGATAAATAAATAAATAAACAAATAAATAAATAAATATCGAGTGGTTGTGTAGATAAAATCCAAGATTCAGTATATGCTGTCTGCAAAAACCACACTTTAGGTTTAAGGACACATGTTCATTGAAAGTGAAAGGATAGAAAAGAGAGACCCCATACAAATGGGAATCAAAATAGACCAGGGTGGCTATACTTAAATCATACAAAATAACATTTTACTCAAAATTATTAGAAGAGGCAAAAATGTTATATGATGAAAAATCCAAATAATTCACCAGAAAGATACACCAAATATAATTATATATGCACTCAAAATCAGAATACCCAAATATACAAACATTAGGAAGAAAGAAATAATCAAACATGAATAAAATGTAATATACACTTTCAATAATGAATAGAATAGTCAGGAAGAAAGTAAACAAAGAAACACATTTAAACAACACTGTAGACCAACTGGACATAATGGAAATGTACAAATCATTCCACAAAAATGCAACAGAATACATATTATTCTCAAACACATGGAATATTCTTCAAGGCAGATCACATGTTAATCATAAAAACAAGTCATAAAAATTATAGGAAGACTGAAATTATTTGAAGTTTCTAACAAAACAAAACAAAACATACTGGCTCCTTTCAGGGCCTGTCCCTGTCTGACTGCCTATAATATTTAGGGCCAGGGATATAGGTCAGTCGCACAAGCGCCTGCCTGGCAAGAGTAAGATCCTGGGTTCGGTTCCTGGTACCAAAATACAAAACAAAGCAAAACAAACAAAAAAAAAATCAAAAAAGAAGTTTCTTTTCAGAGTTTAGCAGGATGAAATGAGATATCAATATGGGTTATGGGAAAATTCATAAATGCATGGAAATTAAACAAGTTCTGAAACAACTACTGATCAAAGTTGAAACCCAAGGAAAATCATAGAGCATCTTGAGACAAAAACAAAACATGACATGTCAACGCGTTTGGGATGCAGCAAAAATCGTGCTGAGAAGCAAGTTTTTAGCCATATACACTTACATTAAAAAGAAATATTTCAAATAACCGAAATTTGCTCTTCAAATAGCTAGAAAAAAGAACAAGTTAAGCCTAAAGGTAGGGAAATGACAGAAGTAATAAAGGCTACAACAGAAAGAAATAAAATAGAGACTCTAACAGCGGTGGCAAACTTATGGTATGCATGCCTCAGTTTGCTTTTTTCATCATTGAAAGCTCTAAAGAGTTCACCATCACTGGACTAGAATAACCAATAAACCTAAGTTTTTTGAAAAGATAAACAAAAAGGAAAATACTAGGAGTTTTTTGAAAGAATAAACCATATTAAAAAACTTTAGCTAGATCAAGAAAACAGAGAGTTTCAATAAATAAAATCAGAAATGAAAGCATAGACATTGAAATTGATAGCTCAAAAATAAAAAGGATGATGAGACTACTATGAACGATTCTGTAAATACATAAACAACTGAATAATTTGGAAGAAATAAATAAATTCCTGGAAACATACAACCTGCCAATACTGCTTCATGAAGAAACAGACATGGGAAAACAGACCAAGAACTAGTAAGGAGATTGAATAAGAATCTCAACCAAAGAAATTCCAGGACCAGCTGGCTTAAATAGTAAATTCTGTCAAATGTTTACAGAATAATTAATATCAATCCTTCTGAAACTCTTCCAAAAAACTGAAGCAGGGTGAACAGTTCCAAATCATTTTGTGTCAAGCATTACTCTGATACCAAAGCCAGACAAAAACATAAGAAAAGAAATCCACGAGCCATCATAGATATAAAAAATCCCCAAGAAAATACTAGAAAACCAAATTCAACTGCACATTAAAAGGACAGTACACCAACACCAAGTAAAATTTACTGCTAAGATGCAGTTATGATTCAACATATGAGAATCAATTAATGTAATACACTGAATTAACAGAATAAAGAATACAAATTACACAATCATTTTGATAGATGTAGAATATTTTATTAATAGATATATACAATATACTTTTGTGATTAAAAAAACTCAACATGCTAGGAAGAGAAAGAAATATCCTAAACATAATAAAGATCACACATTAAAAAACCCACAGACAGCATCATATTCAACAGTATAAAATGAAAATTTTTTGTCTGAGATAAGGAAAAAGGTAAAGGTGCCTATTACTGCCACTTATATTTAATATACTTCTAAGAAGTCCTAGTCAAGCAATTAAGCACTAAGAAATGCATAAAAAGCATCCAAGTTGGAAACTAACAAGTAAAATTGTCATGTTTGCAGATGCCATGACCTTTTTCCAGTTTTATTTTAATATATTTGAAAGAATAGGAATGAATAAATTTAAAAGGTACACCATGACATCTTGATATATGTCTACATTGTGAAATACTGACCATGAATAAATTAATTAACATGTTTATCACCTCACATAGTTATGATGATGTGAGGATAGTTAGATCAATTCAATTAGCCAATGTCAAGCATACAATATACTATTGTAAGTTACTGTGTAGTCAAAATATCATACATTAGAATTTCAGAACTTATTTATTGTATATAACTGAACTTTCATATCCTTTGAGTAACGTCTCTTCCTCCCCTCACCACCATAACTACTGCTGTCACTAATGGAATCACTGCTATCTATTAGCTCAATGGAATCTTTTTATTTTCATGCAACTTTAACAAAGAAGCCCATCTAATGACACTTTTTTCTCCTTTTGAGGATTTCATGGAAATGTGACATTGTATTGCAATTAAACAGATTCAATGCTCGCACGGATACAGCCTTATTTGGGTGGTGCTTTTCTACAAAATTTTCCACTGTTTCCCAAATTTGATACATCTCCCTAATCTCATTTGAAATGAGACATTCCTCCATCTTTTTCTCCTCCTCTGCAGAAGAAATCCCCATAACCTTTCATCCATAATCCTGAAGAGAAAGTGAAAAACCATTGGCTAAGATGTGATCATGTGATGTTTAGCATCTCACACCACTCGTATTACAGAATATTCTCCTTTATTAAGTTAAGATTTGTTACAAATGTTTGCTCATCTTGTGAACTACTCACAGAACAAGTTACTCAGAATCCAAGGCTTTGCTCTGTTACCAAAGGTAATTCAGTCTATGTACAAGAGGATAACACATTAGGACAAGGAGGGGTTTATTACATGAGGGCAAGGCCATATTAATACTTTGAACATCCAATCATTGTTAATCAATTTGTTAGTTGACTAAAAATAAAACGTGTATTTATTTCACCAGATGTGGAAAATATCTTGACAACATTCAGCATCTTTCATAACAACTTCCAGAAAACAATGAATGGAAGGATACTTTCCTGACTTTATAAAGTGTATCTCTGAAAAATTATAGCTAATGTTATAAAGAATGCTGACATACTGAATATTCCACCCTGTTCTCAGTACCAGGCAAGGATGTTCATTCTTGCAATTTTCACTCAACACTGTACTAGAAAATTTAATATGATAAAGAGAAAGTTATAAACAGGAAGAGTAAAATAGGAAGAACTTAATCTTTATTGCAGTTTCCATCATTGATTTGTAGAAATTCATAAAGAATTTCCAAAACAATTACTAGAACTAATAAGCAATCCAGTAATGCATCAGAATATGACATCAATATATAATATCTATTGAATTTTATATATCTAAACTAAACAATTGTAAAATGAAATTTAAAAAGACAATTGCATTTATATGAGCATCAACAAGATATGATGTACTGAGAAAGACATAATATTACTTTCGTGGTATCTCTGCCAAAAATAAACATCTTGAATCTAATTATAAAGAAACATCAGACAAATTTATATTTAAAGACAATCTAGAAAATAACTAGTCTATATTATTCAATAACAGTAAGATCAAAACAGCAAAGAAGGACTGAGAAGCTATCTCAGAATAAAACAGATTAGGTTCACATAACTAAGCATAATATTATCATCATGAATTGTATCCTGGATCAAGAAAAACATTAGCTACATGAGCCATTATTTGTATAATTAGCTAAACTTGAAAGTGGACTGTGAACCAGATAATAGAATTATGTTAAATTTTCCAATTTAGATAATTATGCTGCATTTATGCAAAATAATGTCTTTCTTCCAAGCAGAGTTGAGTATTTGAAAGGCACCATGTTCCTAACTTACTGTTCAATGAAACACCCACACACATAAAATGAACAGTTGTTCGTGGTACTACTGCACCATTCTTGCAATGTGCTTTTTAAATTTTTTCAAAATAAAAATTTAAATGAGATAACTACAAACCCTCAATGTATTGAATAAAAGTGTTTTTACTATGGTGTTCCGTCCTGGGAAATTAATGTGAAGATTCAGTAATGTGAATATTATTGATCATCTGACAGTTGCCTTTTATTTTAAATTAATAGACTGGCTTTTGTACTCATAGTCAGAGTTTTGGTGTCATAACAGAGCCTTCCCAGAGCTAAATTCTTAAAGAATGAGCTGCTGGAAGAGATTCTGGACTTCATTCTTTCTTCAAACATTTCCTGACTTCATCCTCTGTATAATGCTCTGTACTACTTTGGCTCTGAAGCTCTAAGTAATTCTCCTAGGAGGCACTGCCTCAATTTCTTGTTATAACACATCCTACCAGTCTCCTTATTCTTTACTAGGGATTCATCCCCTTTCTCCTTTTGTTTGGCAAGAGATAAAGTGACATCTTGTCATTTGGGTTCCTTACTCCTTCAACTGATTACAGAAACAGACTCTGTCAGTTGGCAATTCCAGAGCATCAGATACCAAAATATATTTTTGCCACATGCATTGTGCTACAATACATTGCTGCAAGTTTGTTTACTCATTGAGTAATTTTTTGCATTGCCAAAAGACATCCTCAAATTCTGACATCTCAGAACTCTCACAGGATCATCACATGGTAAACGCTGAATTTCTTCTTCATGCATTTATTCACTCTTTGTGTTTGGGAAGGCAGGTAGCAAATTACTGAACACAGTAAACTAATTTTCAGGAAAAAGAAATGTGTGCACATGTGTGTGCGAGTACATGTGTAATGATTCTTCTTAATCTGCCACTAAGAAAGAATTGTGCTTTGGGTGTCAGTCTGTGAGCAACTGTTGTTTCCCTATCTTTGATCTTCTAGTGCTTTATTATCATTTTGCAATTTCTCAGCTGGGATTGTAGAAGTACCTCAAACCCCACAGACCCTATCTAAAATAGTTTTCATGCCTTATCAACCACTTTCTCTATTTTCTTATCCTCCTGTATTTTTCTTCATACCTCTTATCACTACCTGAAATACTGTAAACATTTGTCTTTGTTCTACCCCAATGGGATAGAAGCTCCATTATGGGAGGGGATTTGTTTGCACTGCTATATCCTGGGACCTAGAAGCGCACCTAATATATAACCAATATTGAAGACTGTACATATCTGTTGAATGAATGAATACTGCATATAGCAACATCTTATGTTTTCAAAGTATAGTATAGCTCAAAAGCACAGATTTCTGTAATACTTTATGTAATTTGTATAATAATATTGTGAGGTAGACACAAAGGATGACATTATCCTCATTTTAGGAATTGGGAAGCTAAATTCATATACAACATATTACCAAAGAGATCGAGTGATAGGTTCAAATTCATAAAGCAAGTCACAAGCAGAGTTGTTATATATATGATTGTTTTCCAAGGTTCAAGGCCAGGTACTTTTACTCATGTATCCTACTTTGCATAGACCCTTGTTGTCTTAACGTAAGCCTAGAGAGAAGGGTGAGGGCGAAGCAACTCCATAGCCCTTGAATAATTCCTCTTTCAAGTAATTAGGTCATGGCATCGTTGTCCAACTGGTGCCAAATTTCCCTTTCAAATCAAAGTAAAGTGAAATGACAATGAGAGGGCATGGCTTTTTGCCTCAATTCTGAACCATGGCAGCTCATCTGACGAGAGCAGAATTAGGTTCCTTGGGAAAAATCAAAAGTTCATTTTTTATTGATAGCACATTTGAGTAGATCTCTGAGCAAAGTCATAGTCTTGCAGAAGTGATTCCTAAGAGGAAGAAAGTATCTGATGACACACTCTTCTTTGGTCATCAACACAATGAAAAAATTTAGACTTTTTAATAATTATTAACATTAACATTTTAATTATCATAGTAATATTTAGAAATGTAGCATTCATGATGAGTAAATATGTCAGTTGTTCTATTTTTGTGAAAAATTACATTGGAATTCTGAGACTATTTTAAAGCTGCAGTTTTTTTAAGGTAGCATGCACACTGTAACAATATTAATTCTTTCAATCCATGTACACAGTGTCTTTCCATTTATTATTCAATTCATTTCATTAATGTTTGATAGCTTTTACTGTGCCAGACTTTCATATCTCTGATTAAGTTTATTCCTAAGTATTTTATTTTTGTAGCTATTATGATAAAATTATTTTCAAGATTTCTTTTTCAAATCCTATTACTGTTTAGATCTAAAATGTCCACTGAAAGTTTCATGTGTCTAGAAGTTGATCGGATCACACGAATGCTGTACTCATCAGCAGATGTAGCCATTGAAGTTGGCTAACAAGGCATGATCTGGCAGGGGGTATTCTTCCCCATGGCTCTTCCCTTCTCTCTTTTTGCTTCCTGACTGTCCTGGAATGAGCAGCTGTTCCTCCACCAAATTTTTTACCATGCCACTGCTCCCTTGGCACCAAAGAACCGTGGAGCGAATCCTCCGAACCATGAGCCAAAATCAACCTCTCCTCTAAAATGTGTGTCAGGGTATTTTTTCCCAGTAGTAGGAAAGATAACTAATACACACAGTTCACAAATATATAGAAATACCATTATTTTTATATGTTGATTTTGTACTCTGCAACTTTTCTGAGTTTATTAGTTCTAACAGTGAGGTGCTTTTTTAAAAATAGCTTTAGTGACATATAATTTACATACTACACAAATCATGCCTTAAAAGGGTTCAATCCAAAACCATGCATACTGAAACCCACTGTAATTCCAGCACTCAGGAGGCTAAGGCAGGAGGATCACCACTAGTTTGAGGCAATTCTAGGGTATATATTGAGTTCAAGACCAGCCTAACCTACATAGTGAAACCCTGCCTCAAAAAAGTACATAATTCAATAGCTTTTAGTACATTTGGAGTTGCATCAAAATTACCACACTTTTCATCACCCCAAGAAGAAATGCTGCACCCCTTACTTATCAACTATAGTACATTCAAAATACTCCCCAAGTCCCTGGGATCCACTTGTCCGTATTCTATCTTTATGGATTTTTCTATTCTGGACATGTAATGTCAATGGTATCGTACAACATAGTCTTTTCTGACTAGTGTCTTTTATTTAGCATGATTTCTCAAAGTTTACTCAGCAACAGAGGTTTTAGTTTCTCTACACCTTACCAATACTTGTTATTAACTTTATCTCTTATCATCGCCATCTTAGTGAGTGTGAAATGGTGTATCTTCCAACTGGTTGCGTTCTTTGGGAATTGTCTTCCAAAACATATCTGCCTATTTATTCTGTGTCCCCTGAATTTTCTTATAAATTTGGATATCTTATAATATCCCTATTTCAAGCACCAGAAAGACGAATACAGTGGAAATGCTGTTGCTTTTAATCAATAAATATTTTCTAGATGCCAACACTGTTCAAGACATTCTGCTGACAACAACTACTGTTGAGACCATATCACCTTGTCTATAGATTAGTTGTGATTGTACTATTTTCTATGATAATGGGTGTCTGTTTGTCAATATGTTTTTGTACTTTTATGTTTCTAAAATAAAAAAAAAATAAAAAGACATTCTGCTGGCTGGTGGAAGATTACAGAAATAATAATAATGAAAAGTAGTCATGTCATCCAAATAAATCCCCTATATCTATTCATTTATGTTAAACCCAACCTATAAGTTTCAAGGAAATTTGTACTATACTTGAGGGAAGACTGGTGGTTTGTTCATTTCTCCTTCTTACCATAGCAGCTCAGGTTTCTTTGTAATTTTTTTTTGGAGCTAAGTATTAGGTACTTGAAGTTTTTTGAATGCTATTAAGTTTTAGTAAGTTATTATTTCCATTAATGTGAAATATTCCTCTAAGTTCTTTGGGGAGGGAAAGAAGGGGATCTTGGTTTACATTATCACAGCTACATTCTTTTCATTAACATTAATATGTAAATATCCTTCAATTTTAAATCTTTTCATATTTGTCAAAGTATTGCATGGTAAAGGATGTATATGTGGACAGTGTTGTTTTCCAATCTCACTATGTCTTTTAGTAGCATCATACAGATGGTGGTAGAGACTGCTGACTCAACACCAAATTCCTTTGTCCACAGAAATGGAACTGCAACAGAGTGCATAGAATTGTGACTGAACTGTACTATATTGCCATCCTCCAGTGCAATTAGCTGCAGGCATATGACTAGCTTTTCATCAGCAGTATGTGAGCAGCAATTCATGTGTACTCCTTCCTGATGGGACCTTAAGACAAATGCATGCCTACAGTGGACACCTTTCCTTCTCACACTAGATGGCTGAAACCATAGCAATAGCAATACAAGGGTAAGCAACAGCACTTCAGTGCAATTGTTTTCAGTTGGTTGTATGTGGGGGAGGAGAATGTCCACTGAAAAACATTTAGCAACATCTGGGGACATTTTAGTTTGTCACAACTTGGAGGGTACAGTGATGTTTCTAATGTACTCTAGTAGGTAGAGTCCAAAGATGCCACCAAACATATTACAATGCACAGAATAACTTCCAACAGAAAGAACTATCTAGTCCCCAAAGCTAGTAGTGCTAAGATTGATAACTCTACATTAGGGAGTGTGGGAAAAACATCAGAAAAAAAAATCTGAACTCTACATAGACTAGGGATCCCCAATATTCTAGAATGTTCCTCTTAGACAGTCAATGAATAAGAAAAAACCCTGGCTTTTTTAAGCATCTGAATTTTGAATCTGTCTTTTTGACAGCACCCAACTGTATGCCAGTTGATACCCTTACTATATTTAGCATGTTTGGACTCATTCTTGCCACTTTGTTTCATATATCTTCTTGAATATGAATTCTTATTATGGTTTCTTTTATCCAAATTTAATGTTTTAATTTGAGTGGAAGTGTTGTTTCTCATTATTACTTCAAAAATTTCTAATCTTTGTTTCTATCCATCTACTATGTTGGATTGTATTTTTAATACTTGCACATCAACTCATATTTTTCTGATATGCTTAGAATCAGAAGTAGTTGGTATTTCTAACTTCTTCCATCCATCAAAGAGACAAAGTGAATGAATAAAATTCATATTTATTTCTACCACCTATTTTTATGTTAATCTGAACTTGAATTTTGTCTTAAGACTATTTTATTTTTGGTGTCAGGAATCAAACTCAGGTCTTTGTGCATGCCGGGCAGGCACTGTGCCACTGAGCTACATTCCAACCCCTAAATAATATATTTAAAACAAGGATATTTTAATAGATTTATTGAAATATTATTTACATAGCATAATGTTCCTTGCCTTTTTAAGTATTCATTTTAATGTTTTCATGAATATGAGGGCCAAATGACTGTATATTACATTCAAATTCTCCATCACCACTGAAATCTCATGTGCTCCTATGCAGCAAATTCTCTGGCTATATTTCTAGTCCTAGGCAAACACTATTGATCTTTCTTTCACTATCGTATTGCATTTTTGGTGAATTTTTAGCACAATGATACCAAAACTACACAAGGTAAAAGGACAATTTCTTCAGCATAAAACAAATGATATTGGAGAAACTGGATATAACATGCCAAAGAATGAAACTGGACCCTCATCTTATACCATATTAATATCAACTCAAAATGGATTTAATATTGAAACATGAAACCTGGCACTGTAAAACTTCTAGGGAGAAGTTTGTAGGGAAAAGCTTTTTGACACTGATCTTTGCAATGATTTCATGGGTATAACACCAAAGGCACGAGGATCAAAAGTAAAAATAGTTAAGTGAGACCACATCGAATTAAAAATCTTCACAGCAAAGGAAACAATGTACAGAGTAAAAGGGTTACTTACAAAGAGGAAATATTTTCAAACTGTATATTTGATGAGAAGTTAATATCCAAAATATATAAGGAATCCTTATGATTCAATTGCAAAACAAATGTAAACCTGATTTTTAAAAATTAAGCTAATGATTTAGCTCAATATTTCACCAAGAAAGGACATACTAACAGACAACAGGTATATAAAAGATGCTTAATATCATACAACCTCAGAAAAATGCAAATCAGATCCATAGTGCAATATTATCTAAAAACTAGTAAGGAGGATTATTATTTTTAAAAAGAAAAGTGATGCCTTCTCTGAAAGTGGTGGAGTGATAATCAACAAAAACAACTCTGCCTCTCTGAGGTTTGGAATCCAGACACAGGAAAATGACTACGTGGAGAATCAAAAACAGAGAGAAGTAAATCCCTGGGAACCAGGAAGGATCTGACAGAAAAAAACCGTACAGAGTAATCTGAGAGACAGAACAGTGCAGAGAAGGAAAGGGACAATATGCACTTTCTCTTCGGCTCCCAGCTCATGGCTTGTGGGAAAGGGAGACCAACTTTACAGAGACTAAGTGAAACATGGGGACTCCAGAAGACTTCAGAAAGAAATGCAGCAGTGGAATGGACCAGCAGATGCTGTGAGTGTGGGGAGAGCAGGAGATCCTACTCTCACGAGTCCTTTAACAGGCAACAGCTGGTGAGTGACTCCAGTCCCAGTTCACTGTGGAGAGTGCTTGATCAGATGCCATTCTGGGGAAGGGCTGATTGCAGATAGCAATTTGTTTCAGCAGACATGGAACAGCTTTAATTCACAGCTTCCAATGACTGCGTAAGAGAGAGTCACAGGAGACAGCTGTGGTCACAAAGCTGTGGTCAGGCTTGAAAATGTCCCTGAGGGTTTAAGCTAAAGGACACAGGCCCTGGCCCCAACGCAAGAGGCCAGACTTTGCCTAAATTCCTTTGGATGTGAATGTAACAGCAAGGGTGCCCTTGAACCTGTAGCCTGCTGTTGCCTGCATCCAGCATGATCTGGCATCTGACGACCTTCTTAGTCTTCATTTGTAAGCAGGGACATGAACACTGTACTAAAATTGTAGATCCCAGAAGAAAATCACATATTGGAAATCACAGAGGAACTGTTTTGTTTTGGTTTTGATTTTTGGTTTGGGTTTTGGGTTTTGGGTTTTTTGCTTGTTTTTATTTTTGTTCTTGTTTTTCATGAGTATGTACATTGTTTTTAGTTTGGGGGTTTATTTTGATTTCGTTTTTGTTTTTTCTGGTTTTCTTCTTTCTTCTTTAGTAGTTCATTGAGGCCTGGAGAATTTTCCTTTTTCTTACCTCCTTGTTTCTTATCCTTTCCTTATTTCTTTATTTTTTACTCTTCTTCCTTTTTACTTTTCTCTTTATTTTTTCCTCTTATCTTTACTGCTTGCATAATTTTTTCTTCTCTCTCATTTTCTTTTATCTTCTTTTTCTCAAACTTTTCTCTCACTTTTACTAATCCTATAAATAGCCTTTGTATCAGAGTGATATGTGTGTGACCATAGTGACAGCAGCACAATTTATAATAGCTATATCTTGGGAGCAGCCTATATGTTCATGGACAGATTAATAGATTAAAATGTGGTATTTATACAGAATGGAGTACTACTTTACCATAAAGAAGAATAAACTTGAGTCATTTTTAAGAAAATAGATACACCCGATAACATAATTTTAAGTGAGATAAATCAGACACACAAGCCTAATATCTTGTGGATTCTCTTATGGGAAACCTAATGTGTAGTAAAGTGCAAATTAAAAGACAGAAAATAGGACAAAAAGAAAGTAAAAGTTATTGTAACCAGCATGGACAATGGATCTAAAAGTGTACCTTGCTTTAATATCTTATGTATTTTATATGATTTTTGGCCTGTTAGTCTGACCTTTAATCTGTATTTGTGACAATTGACTTGATAAGGATTTATAAAATAAATAATGAATCATGCTAGAAAGCAATTAAACGGGGGGAAGGGTGGAAGTAAAAAAGAATTGAGATGTTATGTGCAGATACCAATGCCCAATGACGAAAGTAGTCATTATGTACTGACAAGGTGTACTAATAAAAATTTTCACTCAGTAGATATATTTATTAAGCTTGTGTCTGATTTACCTCACTTAAAATTATGGCCTCAGGGTGTATCTATTTTCTTAAAAATGACTTGAGTTAAAAATGTGCACTACAACTATGTTTCAACTTTTTTGTTTCTGCAAGTTTTTAAAAATATTTTTCTCCATTTTTTGGAGACTCCAACTGCATATACAATCAGAGATGTGCAGTCCCACATTGCACACCGTTCACTTCAGTTTCAGTTATCTTGCCCCCTGTATTTCATTTTATATAGTTTCTATGACATTTTTCCCTGCGATGGCTAATCTGTTCCTATGCCTATCCGAATGTTTTTTATCCCCCATATTGTAGTTGTCCTATTCAAATATTCAGTATGGGCTTTTCACATCTTTCATGTCTCTAATGTTTTGAACACACACAATTGTCATAATTGTTTGTATATCCTTACCTGTTCACTCTAACATGCATTTGCGTCATACAGATCTATTTTTATTCTCCAATTTTTTTCATTACAATGGGTTATAGTGCCCTGATCTTCCTGATTTCAGGCTTTTCATCCTTTTTCATTCTGTCTTACATGTTACCAGTAAAATGATGTTTCTGTAGCGTTCTCCTGGTGTTGTTGCTGTTGATGATGATGATGATGATGATGACCCTTTCTTCCTTGCGTGTGCCAACCTGGAATGCAAAACAGTCTATAATTTAGGAAAGCTATTAGCGCTACTTGTCCTACTCAGAAGACCTGATGCCAAAAAATTCAGCTAAGTTCTCTAAAGGCAATGGAAAGTGTGGATGAGTGTGCTGCACAGAGGCTGAGAGGAACTGAGGATTATGACTTTACTTCTAGTTGCTTAATCTTGTTTAGACAGAATTAGACAAGGGTTCCTGATTCCTGTGCATATTGTAAAAAGTCCTGAAAAATTGCCACAGCCCACCCACTTCCACAGATGCCAATACTGCATCACAGGAGATATGGACCAAGAGCTAAGTAGCCTAGCTAAATGGTTTTCCTGTGCTCCTGAGTAAAGGTATATTTTTCATAACAGGAAAGTAAGTAATTGGGATATCTGCAAGTTTAATCATGTTTTCTGTCCTTCAAAGTAGTGATTCTTAGAGGATTGCATTGCATTGTCTCATTCACACAGATATTGTCATCACTTCTATTGTGTCAATTTGAGTAGGAGTCTAAGGAAGTAAGAACAGCTTACCCAGCATCAGAGATGAAATTACTATGGAAAACCATGCCCTCTCCTGGAATATCAAATTCACTAAGGTCCATTTCAGGTGTTCAATGATTTTTTGCTTGTTATCTAAGCAAGGTGGGTAACATGAAATTAGAGATGATTGATTTCTACTTCTGGAACATGTCAGAGAACCATATATCAGAGATTAATCTGGCAATAGAACTTGTTGCATATCAAATTAGGCCTCTATGCAGACAGCTTTAATGAATTTTTGAGTTATGCCTTGTCTAATTTTTAGTAATTAGTCTCCTATGGTTAGTATAATGAAGTATTACAGACTTGGTGGCTTAAACCAACAGAAATTTATCCCCTTGTCCCCAGTTCTGGAGTCTAGAAATCAAAAACTATTAGTTTTCCTAAAATATGATGTTAGTGGGGCAATTCTTCTTCTGTATCCTCTAGTGAGACTCCTCCTTTGACTGTTTAAATTCCCGGTGTCTTCATACATTCCTTGGTTTATGTCAGTACAACTCCAACCTCTGCTTTTGTCTCCCTCTGTATATGTCTATGCCTCTCTGCTGCTTCTTATAAGGAAATCTGTCATATTGGATTGGAGCATACCCTACTCCAGCAAACTGATCCTAGCTTCATTTAATGTGAAAAGACCCTATTTCCAAATAATATCACATTCACAGGAAGGGAAGGTTAGGATTTGAACATATCTTTTGAGAAGAGGCAAAATTCAACCCATAAAAGTGACTTAGGTTTATTATGCCTGTCACTCTTTCACGAAAAAAATAGATCACCATTCTATAACATGATTCTTGTTTAATGTGCTACAGTATTTTCTTTGAGTACTCCGAGAGAATTTTTTTGTGTTTGTGAAATACTTTGGAGTCTTTAAAAATGTTTTACAACTGTAATGAAGTGCCACACAACTATGTAGAAATAGTTCCCAGGACCTTTTCAGCATTTTTTTTGTCTTTTGTTGACACAGGGTCTTGCTATGCCGTTCAGGCTGGCGTTGAGCTCACATTGTAGCCCAGGCTGGTTTCGAACTCACGATGCTCCTCCTGTCTCAGTCTCCCGAGTGCTGGGACTACAGGTGTGGGCCACCACGCCCAGCTCAACCTTTTCAGCTTAACTAGGAAAACACGTCTGAAGTAGAAGTTAAGGCATAGCAAGAGAGGAAATTAACACAGAAGACAGGAACATTTCATTAGCTTTTTCAGACATACAATTCCCAACTCCTACTGTTACATGTTGTTTCTTCAGAATAAACAGGTTTCCCTCTAGCTGAACACTTCTTAGAGGTTAGTAAAAAAGATAAAAAACTGAAAGGTAAAATGTGTCATGAGTGTACTAATAAATTATTTACAGGGAAATTTTTTATATAGATTTTATATAAATTTTTGATCCACAGTGACAGGTTTGATTCCCAGGTACTAACAAGAGGGGTTTGATATAATTACTTTCTCTTAGACCTGAGGAACATGAGCAAGCAGTGCCCTTTTTAAAATACATTTTGATAACCCCAAGGGATATAAAATCCTGACAAGTCTGCCTTCCTCAATTTTTACCACTTGTCTTTCTCCTTACCCTACTTGGAAGACTTTGGAGATCCATCATATTAATACATTTTGGGACTTCAAACTAAATAGCCACTGTACTTTGTTGCAATGTTAAAAGATAATCTAACTGTCAAAAATGTCAGTGGCCTTTTAAGTCAGATCTGGGATCAGAAAAATACAGATGATCATAACAAAATAACCCTGTATACCTGTTAAGTGAGGAAAAGCCAATTGAGAAAAAAGTTAAAAATGAGTTTAATTAGGTAAAATCAACGTTGCTAACTTAAATACCCAAGTGTGTCTCCACAGGAATTCAGTTGGAATTTAGCTATGAGCATCTGTTAAATGAAATGTACTGCAAATGCATATCTACCAGACCAAAGATGATAGATTTCCCTAGCAGGGCAAGGGAAACTGCAATCTGAATATTGTTTCTCCAAATTAAATCAATATTTTCAGTCAGTGAGTAACATTCTGAAATGTTGGTTATGTTCAAGCAGAAAACTGCCTGAACGTGCCTTCTCAAAACACTTGTTGCTCTGCAAGCTGGAAGGCAAGAAGATTCTCAGATTTCCCAGATGCCCACGAGTGCACATGGGTGCAATAGAGGACCCTTGATGTCCATGCAAACAGATTGAGGGTGTCAGTTCTCCTGCATGAGGAAAAGAGCTGCAATCTGAATCTAAAGCATGAAGCTGCAACTTGAAGAGGAGTAAAAAGATGATTGTAAGCTCGTGGGTGCTCTTGCAATCTCTACATACAGAAAATCTATTGCTTATGTGGAAACCTCAATGAATTCAATTCAATGGATCTCAGTGCCTACTAGTTCCAGGGTTTGGTAACATGTATCGGACAGTCCAAATAGATGCAAATGGCAAACCATGAGTGAGAGTGCGTCTGGCATATCAGAAACAAGCGAGGTTGTGGCGGCTCACATGGAGTGATTGGAGGGAATAGGAGTGATGAGATAAGACAGGCAACAAGATCAAATATGCCCTTGGGGGCCATTATAGGCACTTTTCAGTTTACCCTGAGTAAAACACGGTGCCATTGTAGAGTTTTGAGTAAAAGAGTGTCTTCTGAAAACAATTACTCTGAGAACAGACTGTGGAGGACAAGAGTGAAAGAAGGCAGAAAAATAAAGAACTGGTGTAACAGTATATGAAATAGACGATAGTGGCTTCGACTAAGATGGGCATGTTAAAGTCATATTCAAAAAACAAGAGAAATCTGGGCATGATATTGTGTGCCTGTAATCATAGCATTCAGAAAGCTGAAATGGGAAGCTCCCTGCAAATTCAAAGACGGCCTGGGCTATGCAGTGAGTTCAAGGTCACCCTGGACTACATACCCACTGAGACCCTGTTTCATATGGAGAGAGGGGTAAAACAGGGAAGTGCATAGTAGGGTAGAGTTAACAGAAGTTTTCCTGACAGACTGGATGTGGGGTATAAGATAATAAGGAAAGAATCAAGGAAGACTCTAAGCTTTGGGGGTTGAGCTATTCAAAATGATCTGTGGAAGATTGTTGCTGGAACAGACCTGAGAAATGGGTAGAAATCAGAAATTCCATTTTTAAAATTATAGCTTTTAGATAATTATGAGATATGAAAATAGATATGTCAAATACGAAGTTGGATGTACAAGTATGGAGTTTAGTGAAGAGATATAAAACTAGTAGTTAAAAGCATATTAAAGCATTCTAACTTCTATGACTGCAAAAGATAATGAAGAGAATGAGGATAAATAAAGAAAAAAATCCAGAGACTAAGCCAAAGTCAAGAAGTTAGAAGATAATGCGGCCCCCTCTGTAGGGGGACTAGTAAGAAGTGGCCAGTAAAGTAAGAAGAAAACCGAAAAGTTTTGTTTTGTTTTTGTCTTCTTTGTGTTATGTTGTTATTGTTTTTTTCTCTTTAAAGTAAAAATAATAAAAAATCAGAGAAGTCTATGTTGTCCCAGAAACTAAATGAACAAAATTTAAGGAGAGGAGGTGACTATAGAAGCAAATGGTGCTAATAGTGAAGTAAACAAGGACTAAAACTGACTATTGAATATGAAATGAAGAAGTCAGAATGACCTTGAGAAGGGCAGTTAATGGAATGGTGAGTGTGAAAGTTTAACAGGAATGAGATCAACAAAATATGAGAAGAAATGAATTAAGACAGCTAGTGCTGTAACTTATACCAAGAGGAGATAGGAAGTAGGACTGTGAATGGGGGCTTCAGAGACTACTGAAAGGACAAATAGCATGTCTTTGTGCTGAAAATGTATCCAAGAGAAAAGGAAAAAATAAGGGATGGGAGTGTTATCTTTACGTAGATAAGAGAGATGAAAGGATTGGCCTTAGGTACAAGCAAGGAGAATTCATCTCTAGTAGTAAGATAGAAAGCCGAAAACATGAGTTAACATGAGTGTGTGTGGGTAGACGTCTCGGTAGGAGTTTGACAAGTGCTCTTCTGACCACTTCAGTTTTCCCAGTGGAGTGGGAAATGGGAATGCTGTCTACAGAGAGATTGAGAGAAGAGGTGCGAGGTATTTGAGGAAGGGAGAGAAAGTGTGAAACAGTCATAGAAAGGAGTGGACGCACATGCTGGACTGGGAAAAAGCAGTGGGATTGCTAGATGGAATGAAGGGCCAATATACAGCTCCCCAAAATGTCAGCAAGACTGTGCTTTCTCCAGGCCCATGCAGTCGCACAAGTGAAAGCACAGAAGAGGCTGGTTTGTACTTAGTCACAGCTGCAGTTTTGCCATGTAAGAGATGGAGGCAAGTGATGAGGGGTATATTTTTAAAAGATGAACGTAGAAGTTAAGCATGGTGGTGCAGTTCTACAATCCCAGCTACCTGGGAGTCTGAGGTAGGAGGATCACAAGTTCAAGGTCAGTGTAGGCAACTTAGGAGGATCTGGCCTCAAAATGAAAAATAAAAGGGGTAGGGTAATACAGTGGTAGAATATATGCCTAATATATGCAAGATACTGAGTTCTATTGCCAGTACCAGAAAAAAAGAAAAGATAAAAATAATGATTGAGCCTGTAATTTAAACCAGGAAAAGAGCAAAGAATATGACATAGGTAAAGGACAGTGAACCATAGTAGAACATAAAATGGTCAGGCTTCTACGTCCCTCCCCACCACTCAGAAAAACTGAAGTAAGAAAAGAGAAGGTCAATAAACCAGGTAGGTTTAACTAATAGCCTTCATCTTGTAGAGAAATGGAGTGAGGCAATACACATTCTCTCAGGAAACTTCAGCAATAGCAGGGAGATCTATCAGGATGCATTACATTTTCCAAAGGAAAGTTTTGAGTTGTGGAGATGATGAGGCAAAGCCCACAGAAGTGAAATATCGTGCTAGGTGGATAGAGAGGTCTTGATGTACTTAACAGGATTCTAGAAGAGTGAATCCATGACACATGTTCTTCTGCAAACAACTACACAGCACCAACTTAACTGTTCACCAAAACCACTATTACTATTCTCCAGCACTGGGATTAAAGAAGCAATATTCAGAGTTCTTGCCATACCTCGGCAAGAAATTACATTAAAAAGATGGAACTGGATAAGGTGTGTCAAAAATCATTGTCACACACTAATGAACAGAGGGTTCAGAGAAAGCAGCCAATGATAATCAGAAACAGGATGAAAAATTGCAAATCAACTATACAAATATAGTACTGTACAAAAGATATAAAAGGAATATTTGATGAAATAATAGCAGAAAATTTCCCAAACAAGGTAAAAGATACTGAAGTTCAGTTAAGCGAGGCATATAGAACCCCAATGATCCATAATCCAAAGAAAAACACACACAGGCATATAATAATCAAGATCCCAGATATCCAGCAAAAGAACACAATATTAAAAGCTGCCAGAGAAA